>JAIUZE010014249.1:0-40011 GCA_022085475.1 Heliosperma pusillum | reverse complement strand
TAATTTATCGTTAAATTACTAAATTAGTTGAGGTTTTGAGATAGAGGTAATTAGTTAATTATATTTACAAGGAGTTGTAAAATAAATTAACTAAGCATTGTGGGACCCATTATATATTGAGATAATGGTAAAATATTACTTAAAATGTTAAGTACATATTATTTATTTAATTGAGTCACATAATTGTTATATGATCAAATTAACACTTAATTATACAAGATAATTAACCATATGATCAATAAGTATTTGTGAGACAAATATCAAAAATCAATATGGATCAAACTAGGCCATAATGGCCGGTTATATTGTAGTTACAAAGGTGATGATTGTTGTTCTTGTTTACACTCTTTAGTTACTAATTGAAAGTGACATAACAAGTAGAATACAATCATCACTTATACTACAACACTCCACTCTAATGCATGTGATCAAATTGAACAAAATAAGAGTCATTTTTGGACTAAATGGTCCGGCCATTTTGGCTATATAATGAACAAATGTTGTTCATTATTTGACTACTTCATTTTGTGCAAATTTTACACTTCTCTTTAAAATCCTTCCTCTCACTAAAAACTCTCATATACTAATATTTCCTAAGTATTACTAGTGTAGTAATATAGTCTAATATTAGTAGTATATTATCTATCTTATTATCTAGTTAATAATAAGGGTAGATTATTTGGGTTCATCTTGGTGAACTAGAGCAGATTTATTACTGTGGAGGATTACTTGGTCATCCATATTTGTAGCTCAAGAACAACAAGAAGGAGTTTCTTGTGTGCCCATATTTTTCATATCCAAGTGTGAGGAAAATCTCTTTATAAAAATGTCTTTATATTTGCATGCAGGTTAATCAGATCATTAAATTACTAAATTACAAAGTTAATTTAGCAAACAATTAGAGGAGTCTATTAAGGTCTATGGGACTCTAAACGCCCCTCCGATTTCCCAAATACACATACTTATGAGAACACTTCAAGTATTCAGACTCGATATCCTCCCCACACAATGGACATGCCTCTTTCCCATGCACCGTATGCCCAGAAAGGTCGCCATATGTAACACCCGCAAATGTACCCTATTTTTATAGTAAAAATATTATACGGATACTTTTCAGCGAAATTTAGTTTTAGTTTAGAATTAAATTTTCCGTGTCTAATTTAGAATTTCCGAGTTCGTATTTGGACTTTACGCGAGATTCCGAGTAAGTTACCTCTTAAGACGTTTTTGGGCTTTTTTCATGATTCTTCCACTTACTCCTTCATATACTCCCTCACAACCCTAACTCCCTCATTCAATCTTCTTCTTCTTCTTCCTCACCAAATAAACCCCAAATCCCTAGCCTCCATATTTGATCCATCTTAGAATCATCGCTACTCCTTCGTTACTCGCTTAAATTCGCTCAAGTTCGTCTTATTTCTTCCCTCTCATCTTCCTCTATCTTATTTGGTAATAAAATTACCGTCTTTCTCGCTTTTCAATTTATCCGTCTTTATCAAAGGTGAATTATATTCATCTTTTATTATCTAATTGTAGGTGGAGACTTTCTAGACCCCGACAAAGATTACTATCTAGTGGAGGAAGGTTTAGAAATCGTTTAAAGACGCATAAAGGTAACGGTGAAGGGTTACTCGATATCATTTACGTGTTTTTATGTGTTATCTATGTTAGAAATCGTATTTAGAATATGATTAGTAATCTTAGGATTTGTGTTGTTAATGATGGTTGTTGTTAGTTGATAATTGATATGAGAATTGATGATTTGTGATGATAGATGATATTTGTGTTATGCCTTAGTGAAATTATGAAATTCGTGTGACTCGTGCCTGCCAGACCAGGACGCTGGCAGCATTTCCTGGACGCTGGCAGCGTCGTAGGACGCTGGCAGCGTTGCCTGGCGCTGGCAGCGTTTCTTGCTGCCAGTTTCCCAAAGTCGACTGCAGTTTTCCTACACTGACCCCTTTTCGTAAAATGATCATATCTCCTTCGTTACTTGCTTCTTCTGGGCTTCTGACCTACCCTTGGAACCGTAAGAGGATAAGCTATCACCTCCACTTAGAATTTCTGAATTTGGATGTTTAGAACTCTAGTTATGACCGTTTTAAGTGGGCCCTTGTTTTAGTTGGTGTCCAAACACGTTGTTTTGGAGAGGGGATCTATGTTTCTTATTTATTATGCTTCATAAACTTGTTCTAATGCTTATGTATCATGTATAGATTCATTTTTATCATAGTTAAATTTATATAATTCCCTATTCTCATGTTTTGTGATGGTTTTTGGTATGTCCCACTTTGAGTCGGTTTTACAAATGTTACGGTTTGAGCACTAATTTCCTATGTGCTTTGTACTCTCATTCCCTTGGCTACCTCCACGTTCGTAAGGCTGGAATGTCGGAACGGGGAGTGTATCCTTACTGCTTAATTGCATGTGTTAGTGGGCATATGACGACGTTGTTGGGAGGCGAACGATTTGCGTTGATCGACCCGGCCGTCAAATGCTGTATACTTGCGAGGTGGTGTCAACTGCATGTAGCGTACCGCTTGTTATGAGGCTTGTGCTCTTTTCCGCCTCTTTCGTGAATGTCGACCGAATTTGGGGTACTCGGCGTCTATGATTGACCGAGTCTTGGATGCGAAATGTCATCGCTTGTCGAATCGGAAAACGTTTATTCCGAGAGTCTGGCCAGGTTTAGACTAGGACCGTATTATTATCGTCGTCCTACCGGGAGGAAATTAGTCTACATATACGAAATGTAGCATTGTGTATGCGTTCAGGGAAATGTCTTATCCCGTGGATGCCTTTTAATCATACTTGCCATGTACACGGTGCTAGTGCGGCATTTACCGTGAGAGATGTCGTCAATGTATTGGTATGTTTGGATGGATGATTACATGATTGATTATTCGTGATCATTGGGTGACTTGGCATGGTTTGTTTGTTGAGTCTCAATCTTATCAAACTTATACCGCTAACGGTGAGATGCAAGCCCTAGTGAGCGTATTTGGTTGCCTAAGAGTGTCTTCCCCGAGTCTATCTATAGCATGATGGTTACGGATTGATACTTCATATACTCTTATCATTATATATTGAATTGCCTATCTATCCTTATCGTATTTCACATGTATATCTATACATGCATGCTTCTACTTTTGTATTTCCTATTATGTACGTTTAATGTGATATGGCTGGGAGAACCCGGAGTTACTCCCCACTGATTGTGGCGTTCATGTTTTTCATGGATGAACAGGTTGCTTGATTGGTTGGATTTTTGCTTGGTATTTTGGGTTCGGGTGTGAGCTAGCGGGCGTTGACATGGATGATTCACCCCTAGACGTTTCTTAGCTAGTTGCTAAATAACTTTGTCTTTTGTTAACATTTTGAGAGACTACGTCTCTTGTAGTATTTTGTACTTGGTTTGTAATATTTGACACTCCTCGTATTTTCTATTTGCATGTAAAAAGTTTTAAAAACACCGTATTTCCGCTAATTAAATCACATGCTTGTATGTTTTATTTCCGCATTCGCGAGGGTTGTCACACCATAAGCCGGATAGTCGGTTATTGTACACAATAACATCGCTCTCAAATTGAAAGTTTCATTCTTATACGCATCAAATACTTCTATCCCACTATCCCACAAAATTCGCAAATCATCTAAAAGAGGTTCCAAATAGACATCTATATTATTTCCAGGTTGTTTAGGGCCGGAAATTAACAACGACAACATCAAATACTTTCTTTTCATGCACACATATGGAGGTAAGTTATATATTGCCAACACTACTGGCCAAGTACTATGTTGGGTACTCATGTTTCCATGTGGGTTCATTCCATCAGTGGACAGCGCTAGACGTAAGTTTCTAGGTTCAATGCCGAACTCGGGATACTTAGCGTCGAACGATTTCCATTGCATACCATCTGCCGGGTGTCTTAGCTTCCCATCATTTATTCTTCCAGTTTCATGCCAAGTTAACATTTTTGAATCATTTCTATTCGCAAACATCCTTATGAATCTTGGTATCACTGGAAAATACCATAACACCTTAGCCGGGATCCCTTCCTTATCCTTATAACGCCACACAAAACAAATCGGACAATTGGTTAAGTTTTGATATAATTTTCGATACAATACACAGTCATTTGGACATGCATGTATTTTCTCATATTTCATACCCACCCCTCTAATTAGTTTTTTAGCCTCATATGTCTTAACGGGAAGAACATTACCATCTAGAAGCATGTCGTTTATCAAGGCTAATAAACTAGTGAAACACGTGTCACTAACCCCATTTGCCCCCTTGATATTATACAACTTCACCACAGCCGACATCTTTGTGTACTTACAACCAGGGTACAGAGGCGCTTCAGACTCACACAACTTCTCATACATGTTGTCAAGGTCATCCAAATTAATGTTGTTATCTTCAAAAGCATTTGATTCATCATCTTTTTCTTCATTATCTGTAGACCCAACATTCAACTTGTCTGCTTCCAACTCAACATACTCGGCAAACTCGGGATCATCAGTTATCCTTTCGTATACCTCAAGATCATCTTCTTCAAAATTATTCTCTTCCTCTAATGATTCCCCATGAAAAATCCAACGGGTATAGGATCGACTAAAACTATACTTTTCTAGGTGAATTTTAACGTCCGGCATAGCCATATACCTAATATTACCACATCTTTCACAAGGGCATGGAATACTAGAAGAACCAATCAAATTGTTCGCAACTACTTCATAAAATTCAGCTAAACCATCCTTATAGTTTGGGTCACTCATATTCGCAGCATTCATCCAAGTTCGAGTCATTTGTCTACATTCGTAATATATATCGTATGCCAAGTAATTCAGAAAATCAAACTAATTAAAACTAATTCAATAATAAGCCAACTAATTCAGAAAATGCAATGTATATAGGAGTATAAGGCAACAATTCACAAATAAACGAAATTCAGGAAAGCAATAAAGCAAAATTATTAGAATACCTGATTAATAAGAAATAGCAGACGGAGATGATGATTGAGAGACGATCAGGGAGTATGTCTTAGTGTTTGTGGATTTTTTTGTTGCAGTATAATCGCTTTGTGTTTGCGTTTTTGTGTTGCAGTACAGTATTATTAGTGTTGTGTGTTTTTTTCATCTTTATTAACAAATATTGACAACGGTTATTATTCATAGTAAACTGTTGTAGTTATTAGTTTATATATTTACAACGGTTAACAAAGTTCTAACCGTTGTTACAACTGACAACAACGTACAACAAATTCATACCCGTTGTTATTAATGTACGCCAAATTTTGCGGCAAATTAATAACACATTATAACAACGGGTTTGTTCGTGCCCGTTGTTATTACTTTTCTTCATTTTGCGCCAAATTAATAACAACGGATATAGATGAAACTGTTGTTATTAGTTTATATATTTACAACGGTTATTTTTGTTCACCCCGTTGTTAAAACTAATAACAACGGACGAAAAATTAATACCGTTGTTATTAGTTTTAATAAAATTCCGCGGAAAAATAATTATCCATTCCACAACGGTTTTTCTTAATTTTCGTGAGTATGCGTTGTTGATGGGCGTTGTTATTGCCTGAATTTGTAGTAGTGTAGTCCCCACTGGCTCCTCTTCCCCCTTAAGCCTTGTTGTGATTGTTTGCTAGAATAGCATAGATCAAATGAACACACATGCTAAATCACTTGGACATAGTAGATTTAATGCATTAAATGACATAGAAATCATTTCACATGTTAGGGCTTAAAACGATGTTTGCATTTGTATAAACAATCATAGTTCTACTCAAATAAGCCATCATCATCCTTAGTAGAGCGCGGGGTTGGGTGTTATTTTAATGATGTTAATTTGGCTTCCCAACACATACCCTCACATGAATCCTTTTCTCTAAATGGTTTCCAAGTTCCTAAAAAATGGTGGCGGCACCTTTTCAAAATGGAAATCCCGCGTGGATAAAAACGCTACGCGCGTTTTTCCTGCATCCACAAACGCACTTAAGGACGTCTACTTAAGTAAACAAAAGGCTCCTAGAACCCTACCCATTCATTTTATTAGACTTTCATACCACTTTGTAACACCCCTATTTACCCAGCAATGGTAAATAACGATGTTACCATATTGGTTTTCTGAGTTACTGCATCAAAACTCCCATCACGAAACTATTATTATAAATTCTAAAGTTTAGTGATCTACATACTCAGTATCAAAACTAAAATATTCAACTAACAACGGAAATATATGATAAGTCTAAAGTCAAAATGGCAAAAATCTAAGCTAGAGTACTCTTGGCATGACGTCAAGCTCGTCCCATGGCTCCACCCTCATCAAAAGCATCATCACGATATATCCTAAAATCTAACTCGTCACCACATGACCGGAAATATCAAGTGGGTCACCGTAGATAGTTTTAAACAGAGTTTGACACACATAAAAGAAATAGGAGAGGGGATAATCAATACACACACCTCAACTGTGATAATGTCAAAGATATCGCAATCCATTCACACTACAAGAAAAGCGCTCTTTACCGACTGGAAATAGCGACCGACTCAAAATCGGTCGGTAATAACAATTACCGACCGATAACAGTCGGTAAAACAAATTGTGGACGGTAAAGCACCGACCGGATCAAATACGGTCGCTAAATTAAAATTATCAGTCGGTAGACCAACGATTAGCGACCGCTTTTACTCTATTTAACGACCGAAATAGAGTCGGTCGTACCATCAGCATATTAAATCAAAGTATCAGACACTTTCCTTCATTCCCTCATTCTATTTTCTCGAGAAAAGAAATTAACACTCCCTTCCCTCACTCCATGACACCACATGAGACCACCGTCCCACTGCGATCCGCCACCGCGACGCCTATCCGACGCACTGCATCCGACCCCAGTCCACCGTCTCAGGCTCTTCTTTCTCTTTCTTTTTTTCAACTAATTCCCAATTTAATATAGGTATGATTTTTACTTAATTTTTTTTGTTTTAAGTTGTTTTAATAGGGTTTTATTGTTGATTACATACAACTTTGTTTCGTAATTGATTTGTTGGTATGAATTGAATGTAAATTTTAAATTATTTAAGTTAGGGTTTGGGTTATGTGAAATTGGGGGTTTTCTATTTTGATTAGTTGGTTTGTGTGGGTTAATTTCTGTTACATTAATGTTGTTTAATTCCTATGATTTATAAAGTCTGCGATGTTTCATAATTTTGTTTTGTTATAGGCTATAAGAGATGATGATAATTGACTAAATGATTTGTTATTAACTATGAAGTTTTGGTTAATTGTCTTAGGCTGATGTTCATCTAGACGATGGAACTTATGCTAGAGCAGTTGTTCCTAGTGGCGCATCCACTGGTTAGTTTCCCTGGTTGAAGTAGTTAAAAAGCGATCTTCTGTTTTTTCTAAACAAATTCATTCTTAAAGATTATCTTGTCTTTGTGTGATATTAGGAGTCTATGAAGCTCTTGAGCTCAGGGACGGAAGTTCTGACTTCATGGCTAACTAGTGTAACACCCGTGAAATTCACGGGGTTGTTTTAATTTTCTTTAAATAAATGTATTAAGTAAATTTGCAAAATGAATGTAATACGGTGCATAAAATGAACACAAATATATATAATACGTCTATATAAAGTTTTGGTGCTCCATTCTCTCTTAACATTTGTACGTTAACTTTATTAATAATTGTCATTTAGGACACACATTATAAATTATGAGTAAGATGAAATTATAAAACTTAAATTCAGAGTTTTAACGGTTATTATTTTTACTTTCACCAATCAATTATTAACTAAATACTCCTTCATATTCTCAGTAACATTCCTCATTTTTATTTTCGTCTATTCACAATAATTTCCCTATTTTCTTTTTTTGGAAGTGTTTGTGTTGTCCAAATTTAATTATATGGTGAGGTAGTGTATTTGTGTGGTCCAAGTTTATATGGTGGGTAAGTGTGTTTTTTAATTTTTGTGTTAAAGTGAAAGGGGAAGGTTTTTGAGAATATGAGGGAATAGTTAAGATGAATGTTACACCATGCATATAACCAGTATGATTATACTCTCTCCGTCCCGGTCATTTGTTTATCATTTTCATTTAAGGGTGTCTCATTCATTTGTTTACCTTTCCATATTAGGATGGTAGTTTATGAGTAATTTGATCACCCAATGAGACTATTGTCCACTTGTCATTCACCAAGTACAACCACAAGTGGTCCCCTAACATTTCCTTAATAGTTGTGCCAAAAGAAAAGGTAAATAAATGACCGGGACAGAGGGAGTACTTGCTAATCTCTTTGTTCATTGTACTACTACAGACAGTATTATTTTTCTTTGTGTTACTTGTGTTAAGACAAATATTAAGTTCACGACTCGCGTTATTATTACTGCTTTTTTCGTCACCCTCGTTGGTATTATTGTTATTTTTGTTCCTTTTCATCTTTCAAATCCATTAACACCAACTCTTCGGTGTTCCTAATTGAAATATTTCTAACGATCAAATTAAGTTTATGACTTTTCTCATTTATACATTTACTATTTATTAACATATTTCTTAGAATTGTGGTAAGATAACATTTATCAACCAAATTATTCGGCGCAACCACTACTCACTGCTACTACTATTATTTTTAGTACGATGTTACCACCGTTATTTTCATTACTCATGATATACTACTATCAGTTTTAATGAAGAGGTATCTTGGACAAAGTGGTCATTTACCAAGAAAGACTATAATTTATGGAATGAAGTGATAATTCAATATCCTTTAAAATCACAAACAGAGTTATACTTTTCTGTCTTCTATTTTATCCTTTATAGTTGTTTTTTAATTAGTTCCTTTGTTTCTCTTTTATACTCCCTTATATCCAATTCAATTTAATTATTTGTTTTTGGATGGTATTCGAGATAATGCCTTGACCGAATTTTTCTTCCTCTATATAAAGAACTTTTTTTTTTATATAAATACTATAATGTTATGAAAGATATTTTTATTACAAAACTAAATATGTTACTTATATCTTTAAAAGTTTTATATTTTTTAATATATAAATGTCAACTTTTTGAAAGTTTGACCCTGAGAAGTAGTAAATGGGGGTATATTGAATTTGATAAGAGAAAGTATAGTGATATTTGTTTCAGTTGATCTCATTGAAGATGACGCATATCCGTCTTGAATGAAGACGGTTGGATCCCCTCTCACAAGGAGGCAAGTGAGAGGATAAGTGAGAAATTAAATGGATCCTTACTTGTCTCTTGCCTGTGAGAGGAAATCCAGCCCGTGTTCATTAAGGACGTATATGCACAGTCTTCAATGAGAATTTGTGTATTTATTTTACTAATCCTATGTCGTCCCTACATCCTTCATTTCTTTTTTCTGTTCACCTTTCAAATAGGATTTTTCATCTGTTATCTTTTAAAAGTGATCTTCCATTTAGAATTATATTATCGTGGTTGAAAATACTGAACTGAGAGTGGAACCATAAATTAGGTTTGAAAATACTTGACACCCTGCCACTTAACCTTCCTTGCTTGCATCTCTCTTCACCTTCTATTTACTCACTCTGTAGTTGTTATCAGCATCGTAATCACTAATCATCGTCAATGATCATCATTCTCTTTTGTCACTACTGTCTTCATTTTCCATGCGGGTAACTATGTTCATATGGGTTGTTGTCATCATAAGATGGAGTAAAAAAAGGTCAGGTTGTCCTACCCAAAAAATGCAATGATCAGTAAAAAGAAGTGAGAATGAGATTACAATACTAACAAATTATCCCTCGACAGTCTACACAAACTGACATCCACCATATCACAACCTCCCTGAATATTACCCTATGAATATCATTCCGTCAAGAAATACATAACTGACAGCCGCACCACCAGAGTAGATCTCCCAACATAGATTTGTTTTGTAATCAGATTGTGCTTATTGTCTCCTTCAAAACTTTCCGATACATTAGCAAAAGAAGGCGAGTACAACTTCTACATTAGTATACAATGAATTGTTTTAAATAATGACTTGCGGTATGCCAAGGTTATGAACTAACCTTGTACTTGTACTAAATACCTCAACTTGGAATAATATGAACCTTGCAATTACAAAAGACAATTACAACTACAATATCAATCTCTAAAATATAACATAACTAATTGAATTGAAAAAACAGTGAAAAAACGAAAATTTAATTGCTTATATAACATAATCGTTAACAATAATCCTCAAATTCAAAGGAAAATTAACTTTATAGATTTATATAAGGAGTTAACGGAAATTAACTTTATAAATTTACCTTAAATGAGGTGAGCCATAGAGCGTGGAGTCGCATATTCTTTTAGCGACGAATTTTTTGGGATCCGATTAACAAATTGATAGAATATTTTTTTGAATGAGTGATAAACTTACCAGCTGGAAAGATGAAGGTAGGATAGAAGAAATGAAACGATATGCAGATATGCAAATATGCAATGGAGATTGAAAATGTTAATTGGCTAGTGGGTGCCTATTTAAATGAGAATTGGAAGTAAATGGAGAATGTAAAGGGATTCCGAATGTAAATGAGTATTGGAAGTTGTAACACATTCAAATTAAAAGGGCCTAGGTTATTGTGAACTATGAACTGTCAATTTATTTTTTGGGAATCCAATTTTTTGGGGAGATGAAGAAGTGAAACAGGCTTGTTTTGGGAATCCAAATTTTTGTGTTAAAACTTAATACGCATATACTGTTTTACACTCTATTTTCCACGTCAACCAAACTTTTATTTTTAATTTAAAACGGAAAATATGACTGGGATCTTGTAATTGCTATGATTGGCTGAAAAAATGCAAATTTGTGAGAGTGATTATGAGGCTTTGTAGAGTAGAAAACTGGATTGTCATGCTGCCACCTAAGCAGTTTTACATTTTTCTTTTATATATATAATGATTTGTGATGACATCTTCAAATTTGGGTTATATGCCGGTGATGCTGTTATGGCGCGTTGGCTTCTGTCTGCAGGATTGCAACATTTGGCTTCTTATTTGGGTTCTAACCAATTACCTAATATGCTCATGCAGGTATATAATATTGATGCTTTATCGAGATTTGTTTTCATTGGGAATTGTTGTATTTGTCGTCTCTTATTTGTTATGGTGATATGTTTCGAGTTTGGTGCATTTGTGATTGTGATTTGGGTTGGTGAAAAATAATGAACTAAAATGGTAGCATTATCATTTTTGTGTGCTTTTAAATTAGGAAAAGAATGGAACCAAAATGGTAATTGTCTTCTTGTTTAATTTGCTCTTTGTATGTGTTCGTGAGATGTCTTATGAGAGGCAGTCTTATATTAGGATGGATAAAGCATGATAAGACGTATGATACACTAAAAAGGAAGGGGAAACAGAATGGAATCAAATGGTTACATCATCATGGGACAGTCTTATATGGGAATTTGTGGTTCGTTATTTATCTTTATTTTGCTATGGTGATTTGTTTCGAGTTTTGATGATTTTGAGAATGTGGGGAGTGTGGGGAGTTTTGTTTCCAGAATATGGCAAAATGTTTGCTTAGAACTTGTGGCAAGTGTCATATAGAGTACTTTGTGAATTGTCTTGTTGGAAGGGTTATGTTCCTAAATCAACAGAAGAGAAACAAAGGCTTTTGAAACTAATGAGAAATTTTAATTTTAATTGGGAATCGGGTTGTGAGCCATACACCTCGACAAGTGGAAATTCATTATTTTGTTTACTTGTTAATTATTCCGGTTTGAATTGCCTCTTTATAGTTTATGTAGTTTTGGGTGCAATCTTTCATTTTGAATTGCCTCTTTATAGTTTATGTTCCCTTTTATGGATATACATATTTTCATCTTGCCTTTGTTTTTCTGTTTCAGTCAACTTTACAAGATCAATATTTGCGACGCATCATCAATGATACCGAAGAGATCAAAACAAGTCGAGTCGTCATCAAGTCACTCAATGCTCGAGTTACAAGCCTTCCGGGAGCTTAATTTGTCTTAGAGTAGCATTGTATAGGTGTATATTAGTAATTATTGTGTCAATTTTAAATATTAATTTTAAGCATGTTGGATTGAATTGTGTAAGACTATAATTTAGAGTATATATCTTTAAAATATATTGGTTTTGGTCTTTTGGATTACTTTTGATAGAAAAAGTCTTAGTATATATGATATTTTTTGGAAAGTTTAGCATATTTAAGTGTTTACCATAGTCGTATGAGGATTAAGAAAACAGTAGTTTCCTGCCCAATATGCCAAACATTACCGACTGATAATGAAAATTACCGACCAAAAAACAAATATTACCGACTGATTATTGACTTTACCGACTAAAAACTCAGTCGGTAATTACCGACCAAAAAGGAATTACCGACCAAACTTTCAGTCGGTAAATTACCGACCAAGAAAATCAGTCGGTAATTTTATTTACCGACCCAAATTACCGACTGAAAATTTTTAGTAGCAAATGTAAAATAATCCGTCGGTAACCAACTTTACCGACTGATTTTCATCAATACCGACCGTTTCTTTCTGACGGTATTTAGCAGCATTCTTGTAGTGTCATATCACATATAACATCTCAAGTAAACAGTCAAGTTACACAATATTGACATAGCAAATGGACTCAATTGCGTGCTAGAAATCACACGGCATAATATCGAGCGTGCTACAAATCACACGGCAACAAGTGGTACTCGTACTAGACAACATAGCCACGGAAATTGGGCATACGTGTGAGCTACATATTACACGGCACAATATCAAGCAAGCTAAAAATGACACGACAACAAGTGGTACTTAATCACACGGCAAACGTGGTTGACCACACTCCCCGGATCATAAATTTGCACATCCTTCTTGTTGCGGGCGCACAAGAGGAGACTCTAGGCCACCCTCCGCATACATTGTTTCCCCAAGGAACTCGCTTACCCATAGCGGTCCCCACATCACAAGTCCGGTGCCAAAATCAATATCGTATCAATATAAATTATTCAATCATCCTTAGATGATAATAGTGTATGAATAAGGCTTTAAGAAAAGTCTTCACAACCACAATAATAAACCCAAAACTCTAGGTTTATTTTTTATAATAATGAATAATATAAACATAAATGCTATAACCTTACAAAATAGATAAATAATAGGTTAAATATACCAAAAACAAGAATTAAAGATGAACAATTTCTTGTTAGATTTACCAATGCCCTCCTTAGATGATAATAGTGTATGAATAGGGCTTTAATATGATTTTAGGGTATGTAAATTTGATTATGACGGTATATGAACCTCTTTATAGGGACCCCTAAACCCAAAGATAAGAATTAAATAATACTGAATCACAACACACAACAAACCGACCCGAGTTGGCCAAGTACCAAAATCCACTCGTGACTTGACTGAGTCACCCCTACTCGACCGAGTCCCCTAATAAAATAAGAAGTTTTACAAAAAGGAAGGTGAACCCATTAAAGACCCCGAAATGGAAATTAAAATAACTTTGAATTCATATTAGTTACGTATTGCTTGGTACTCACACGACGGCACACTTCAGAAACAAATACCAGATATATCAATATGTGGAACTACTTCACATAAGAACCTTAGTGTATTAATAAAACATTTACCCAATTGTTTTTCATTGTAACCACTAATAGACTCTTGTCAAACAGTATCGGCGTTCCCGTATTATTTTAGGAGACTCATTAAACTACGAGGATGGTAGTCGACCGAGTAGGGCTGACTCAGTCGAGTCACCTAGGGATACTCGACTGAGTGATAAATGGAACCTATTTGGGGGCATGCCACTGTTGTCTAGCACTCAGACCTGAGACTTAGTGTGACAACGGATGGAGAAACGAGGGACAAGTGTGACAACACGCATTTGTGTAGTCGTCACCAACATTTGTGGGAAGTTGGAACCGTTCAAATACTTTATGCCATGTCAAGACACAAAGTAATGACATGAACACTAAGAACTAGTTACCCTTAGCATTCTATATCTAGAATGACTCTCGTGGATGCCAATGAACACGGATGTTCGTAGAGATTTGGAGTAAGGGGTGGGGTACGTATTATGAAGTTCTTTAATCGAACACCTAATCCCGCCCGCTTCGATAGCGGCCTCTACTAATGATTAGGGAAACTCTTATGTTATCGATGTGTTGTCCGTTATATGCATGCAATGCAACCTCCACGTTTTAATCCTAGCATATGAACTTAGACTATGTCGGTTGAACATGTAATTTAGCAATCAATTGTGTCAAATTGGGATTTAAGATTGACTGCACATGAGAAGACAATTAAATCATCCAAAGAATCATACAATACAATGATTAAATAGAACTACAAATATTACAATTGATTATAACGAATACGTGATCTATGTCGGAAATATACCCAAAAGGAAGACTTAAAGAAAAAAATAATAAAAATAAAAATATCTAAAGACAGATTAAGGGTGATATTAGGAGTTAATAGTTGATTAATTAGGCAATTAAGCTACGTCGGAGCGAATCAAGAAGATCATAGACAGAAACCATCCCAAAACGGCGCAGCAGAAGGTGCGTCCTCTGGAAGAGACGCAACACTTTGTGCGTCTGTTCCTGAGTTGGATTCTGGGTGTGAAGCCAGAATTGCAATCAGTTAGTATTTTGTTTGTGTATTTACGATTTATTAATGATCTATAAGTCGAATTTAAGTGATTTAATAGATTAAATTACACTAATTATATCAAAAACGAATCTAGAGATTTGATATGAACAAATCTAACCTCTAAAGGACACCATTTGGTAGATGACAAAAACCCACTAATATTGAATATTAGGGATCCAATTCAAGACAAACTATCTAAATATGAAATTATGATGAAAGACAATTTATAAGAAATAATAAAAACTAATAAAGGTTTTGAAAAGGTTTGAGCATAAATCGGACATGAATCTTACATTAGATGAAATAAATAAAATACAATACAAAAGATGGATTTAAACACCCTCAGACTTACATGTTTACGAAACGAGATATGAGTTAAAGTTACGATTTAGCGACAGCTCGACTCGAATGTAAAGAAAGTGCCCTCATAAGAGGATCGATTGATTAATTAAGATTGATTATTGTTGAGTTGGTCAAATTGGAAGGTCAATGCAATAACGTGACAGGAACCCAGAAGGATCTGAGGTTACGTGGTCGATTGATCAAGCACGTAATTGTCAAAATGCTTAGAGCAAGGTCTAGAATGCAAAAAGAGAGAAAAGAACGGGCGGAACACACGCGTGCCTTGCAAATGAGCACAAACCTCTCCTTATATAGGGAGGAATCCGAAGAGTTTTGGAATAACTGAAACACGGAAAGAAATCTAGATAATATTTCGGAAACGGGCAAAACGAGCTGGGGAAGAGGCGTGGCAGGCACTGCAACTCTTTGACGACGCGCAGCTCCTGCTGCGTCATTTCCCAAGCAGTTTCCTACTTTGAAAGAAAGATTTCCGCGTTTCTATTATGGAATTGGGGTAGATTTCGAATGCTTTCTAAATAAAATACGGATATATTTTACAAGAGAAGATAAGTTTTGAAACATTAAAATATCCGGAATATTCTCGAGCCTTTAGACATGATTTTAAAAGACGGTTTATAGAAAATGAAGCGGTTTTTGACCCGGACTCCAAAATGACTCTAATGACTGTCAGGGTATCGGCACGTAGATGACGACCAAGGGGTAGACACAGGTGTTTGAGCTATCACTTGACGATAAACTTACGACTTGTCATAAATCGTTCCGCGTACCAAACCTGCGGCCCAATCATCACTGGGTGGTTGGCGGAAGGTGTAGATTCGAGGTATCTACACTAAGTCGAATGGATCCCAATCGACCGAGTAGTTCGAGAGAGTTGACCACGGTGTGTCAAGATGGGAGACTTTTCTTCATTTTTCTTTTATTTAAAAATGGGTTTAATGGTTAGCATAAATAGACTTGTAGCCGTCATTATCACCATTATGCATAGAAACTCTCCCTAAAATCCGATTATCATATTATCACTCTCTTATTATCATAAAAAAAATCTTATATCTAAAGAGAAGATTGTTCATCCTTAATAATTCATGTTCGTAAGTTAATCTTATATTCACATATTTTGATAAAATTCAACATTTAATCTTTCTTATATTCGATCTTATAAGGATTTAACCTAGAACTTGGGGGTTTTAAGAATTTATTATGTAATTAGATAAGTGGTTAAGGGTGGGATTTGATTATTTGTTATAATATTTGTTTAAGAGCCGATTTTGTAAAGGATGCTCTGCATAAAGAAAAGTGCAATATATACAACTTTAAGAAAGGGAGCCAGAGAATTGTACTTACACCTTTGGCCCCAAACTCCAAGGACTATGATAGCCTTAACATAGGTAACCCACCTAAAGGAGTGTTGATCCTTTCAGAGACTGGCATATTAAAAGAGCAACCTTTTTTTGCCCTCCTATCTAAGGATATGGAGGAGTCAGTTGGGATACATGAGGAGGTGAGAGACCTGATCTCTGGATATCAGAAGGTTTTTCCTAATGAATTTCCAGCTGGGTTGCCCCCATTGATAAGCATGATGCACTAGATAAATGTGGTCCTTGGTGCCATGTTATCCAATATACTAGCCTACATGAGTGATCTTAGGGCCACTCAAGAGTTGTAAAGGTAGATAGTAGAGCTTATGTCTAAAGGGTATGTGAGGGAGTCTTTCACTCTATGTGTTGTACCAGCTCTCTTAGTACCAAAGAAAGATGAATCCTAGAGGATGTGCATTGATAGCATGGCCATCAATAACATCATCATCAAGTAAAGGTTCTCATTTCCTAAATTGGATGATATGCATGCTATATAAACTCTGTGGTGCAAAGTTGTTTTCAAAGATAAATTTAAGGCAGGGGTACTACTACGTGAGAATCGGAGAGGGTGAACGGTGGAAAATAACATTTACGACAAAGCATAAACTATATGAATGGCTTGTTTTGCCAATTGGGTTGTCAAATGCTCTAAGCACCTTCATGAGACCGATGACATAAGTATTGAGACCCTACGTAGGCTAGTTTGTTGTTGTCTATTTTGAGGACATATTGGTCTATAGCAAGTCAAAAGTTGAACACCTACAACAATTAAGAAATTGAGAGAGAGCAGCCTATTTGGAAAACTGGAAAAATGCAGTTTCATGACTAAAGAATTAAAGTTTATAGGGTATGTCATCGTTAAAAGATGCATATCAATGGATCGGGAAAATATTAAGGCTATAAAATCCTGGCCTCCACCCAAATCCATCAGTGAAGTAAAAGGATTTCATGGACTGACGTCTTTCTACAAGAGGTTCATCGAGGGCTTCAGCACTATCATGGCCCGTGTTACCGAAGGGATGAAGAAAGGAGTTTTCAAATGGGCTGAGTCAGCACATAAGGCCTTTGAACTCATCAAGAAAAGATTGTGTACGTGAGGCCCATATTCTGGCACTACCTGTCTTTGATCAGCTGTTTGAGGTAAAATGTGATGCTAGTGGAGTGGGTATAAAAGCTATACTCATCTAGGAGAGGAAACGCGTGGCCTATTAAGTTAGAAACTAATTGGAGCGAAGTTGAAATACTCTAAAAATGATAAAGAATTATATGCCATGGTCAGGGCTCTAATGCAGCAGAACCACAATATGAATCCTAAGCCATTCACATCATGAGGCCTTAAAATACATAAATGGTCAACATAAAATTAGCCCAAGGCATGCAAAATGGGCTGAATATTTTCAGTCTTGTAACTTCTCTAGCAAGTATAAGGAGGGCATGTCCAATGTGAGTTGATACACTATCAATAAGGCACTTCATACTAATCACATTGCCAAAGAGGTCCAATGTGGTAGCTGATGCACTATAAAGAGACCCTACTTAGGCTAGTTTGGGGTACATAAAAATGTGGATATCTTAAGGAACAATTTTTCAGGCCAAAGATGGAAGTAAATGTCCACTCCATTGTCACAAGGTGTTCTAGCTGACAGAGGTCCAAAACCTCATTTTCAGACTCGTGCTTACACTCCCCTACCAGTACTAAAATAAGTAATGTGAGGATGTAAGTATGGATTTTATTGTGGCATTCCCAAAAACTCAGAAAGGAAAGGACTCCATCATGGTGGTGGTAGACATGTTCATCAAAATGGTTCTCTTCATAGCTTGTGAGAAAACTGAGGATGCAATAGCGGTGGCTCAACTATACTTCAAAGAAATAGGCAAGCTTCATGGAGTCCCTAAAACAGTAAAACCATTGTCTCGGATTGAGACACCAAGTTTATAAACTACTTCAGGAAGACTCTATGGAGGCAAACTACTATTTAGCACCTCTCACCAGCCTCAGACAGATAGGAAAACTGAGGTCACCAACAAGGCATTGGAAAACATTCTGAGGTGCATTGTAAAACAAATACTAGGAGACTTGGATCTCAAGCTGTCTCAAACAAAATTTGCTTTCAACAGGACACCCTCTTCCAGCTCAGGCCACAACGCTTTAAAGTGGTATATGGGTACTGTTGGAGTAAGTGTCCTCCACAATAGTGCATTTATATAATAAATCTCATTTGGAATATACGTGGCATGATTAGTATATTTTGATACTCCACGTCAGTTGATTAATGTAAATCGGTAACGCTCGGCTGACTAGAGTTTGACGTTATTGTCGTATGACAGCGGTGATCAACTGATCTCTTTAGGTCACACCTATAGGATGAGACCAAAATAGAATACTAATTATTTGTATACGATACAGTTTAATTAGGGCATTACATATATTTGATTTGTACGTTTAGTTACGAGAGTTATTTATTGGAAATTGAGTTAGGAACTCATTCACTTAAGTTTATTAGTCAATTATACGATAACTGACTGAATTAAAATTTTACGTCTTCTTTATACGATTACAAATAAGAATTTAATTTAATGATTAATCGTTAATTCATTAAATTAGTTGAGGTTATGCATATATTTTGAGGTAGAGGTACTTAGTTAATTATATTTACAAGGAGTTGTAAAATAAATTAACTGGGCATTGTGGGACCCATTATATATTGATATAATGGTAAAATATTACTTAAAAGTTAAGTATATATTATTTATTAATTTGAGTCGTATAATTTTTATATGATCAAATTGACACTTAATTATACAAGATAATTAAGCATATGATTAATAAGTATTTGTGGGACAAATATCAAAAATCAAAATGGTCCATAATGGACATATGATGGCCGGTCAAGACATGTGAAGAAGAGAATGATCATTGTTCTTTTCTTACACAATACTCCATTTTGATTATGACATGACTTTCATGCTTTAATCGTCAATACATTACCTACACTCTACCATCTTACACAAAGAATAAAATGAGCAAAATGGAGCCCTCTTGGTGCTCATGAGTGCCGGCCATATTGGCCTTAAATTGAACAAAAGTTGTTCATTTTTGTACTACTTCATTTTGCTTATTTTTCACTTCTCTTTCTAAACTCAACTTCTCTCTAAACTCTCTTATACACTAATATTCTCTACATATTACTAGTGTAGTAATACAATAATATTAGTACTATTTTGTCTTACATATTATCTAGTTAATAATAAGGTAAGATTATTTGGGTTTAATCTTGGGTGCAACTAGAAGGAGACCTTCTACTTTGGAGGTTGTTTTATGGAGGATCATCCATTAATTTCATGCTCAAGAACAATAAGAAGGAGTTCTTATTGTGCCCATATTGAACCGAAAATACCCCATGTAAGGATTTTTTCGTCTTATCTTTTCTTTTATGCTTTTATATTTGCATGCATGATAACTAGATCCTAAATAATTAAGTTAATGTAATTTAATGAACTAATTAGAGGAGTCTAATTAGAGGTCTAGGACTTTCATGTGGTATCATAGCTCAATTGTTACATGCATGTCGATTTTAGGCATTAAAATCGAGTTATACGATAACTTGGGTAAAATTGAAAATTTGTGTTCAAAGTTGGTTTGCACGAAATTTTTGATTTGCATGCATACCTACTGACCTAAAATTGGTTGTGGTCAAATTTGGTGATTTTATGGATTAATTTGCTATTTATTTTGATTTATGGCCTTTAAATCATGTTAATATGCATATTTTATGTTAAAAGTTAACTAAAACTAGTTGCATGTTGATTCTGGCCATGAAATTTTTATTTGACCTCACATGCATGTTGTATATACTGTATGTAAAATTTTGTGACTATTAATTAAGTTTTGCATTATGATTGATTTTTATAAGATAAAAGTCAATAAAGTGAGATTATTATGATCATAAAATTGAAACGTCCTTTTATGATCTTGAAAATTTTTGGTACATTTTATGATCTGATTTATATCATCTTGGTGAAAGTTTATAATTTTTTTCACTATTTTACTATATTTAATGGTTTTTATTTGATAAACCCGTTGAATAATAAGATATTTGTTCATAACATTTTTTCAAAATTTTTGGGCAAATGTTTCTGGTTTTTAGAGTTTATGGAAATGTTCCAGAATGTACAAAATTTTTGGTTTCAAATTTTATGATTTCTATATTTTATTTTGGGTTTATTTCATTAATGATATGATTAAACCTCTATATTTAGCAAATACGATCAATTCAAACTAAATTAATATAAACAAAATTATTGGGGACTAATTTTGAGTTCTAAATCAGTTTAGATAATTAGTTTGAGCTTAAATACGATTTAAGTGTTGATTAGTGATTTTTAATGGTTAAAAATCGATAAAATCCATAAAACCGAGCTAGAATGAGCATGATAAGAATTAAGGGCGATTTTGGTATGATTTTTACAGCATTTTATTTATGTTGTTATTGTTGAATGAATTAATGTCATTTATTTAATTTTTAATGCAAATTGTACCTAGTATGGCCTAGATTATTTTAATCGGTATTACCCGTAATGTAAGGGAATACCGATTCGGTTGTAATTTTATTTGCGATCTCGTATCGCCGTTTGTAATAATTTAATTTCATTTTTAGATCAAATGTATAATAGGAATTTTATTTGTATCTTTTTTGTAATTAATTATTATGAAGACGGAGATTCCCGAAGTCGGTGTTCCAAAAGACGGTGCCATGAAGAGGCAAGGGGCCAAGAAGTTGGTTTCCGATTTTGTAATCTACTAGTTAATTAGATTAGCTAGGTGGCCATACTAGGATTTATTATTTGCTTGCTTTATTTTTCCGCTCATGCCAAAATCGCCAACATGCATTTTTATTTCTCGATTGTCAATTCAAAGTTATTCAAAATTCACCGACTTAGTTCGCTTATAGGGAATTAATAACAAAATTGACAATACCTCTCACATAACTTAAAAAAAATTGAGATTTAGCCTTACCAATTAGTAACACCTATGAACCCCGTGTTCATTAGGGCTACCACGCTCGTGGGTCCCTTTTTACCTCGGGTAAGTAGGGTGATGCGATCACAAGCCAACATTGGATTGGACTCAACGAGATAAGCGTTATCTTGGGACTAGGAGATGGATTTAGTCGAAATCCGTCAACCAAGAGTTCTAAGTGTAGAATTAGTCAAGTATTGACTTACCATTTTTAGATAAAGGTAGCATGCGATGACTATTTTGGTCTAAAGATGGGTCTTGGAATCACTTATATAATTTCGTGAGGGGTCATTATATGAGTGACTTGTTTAAAATTGTTTTTACAAGTAAATTATATATAAGCAATGAATGTTTATTTTCCGTTGAGATTTATTTTATACGCGCAAATGACAAATATTTTATCCTTCTACGAACTTGTAAATCCGTTCAATCGTGGAAAGGAGTTTCCATTATTTTATACGGTAGCATTTTGATTGCAATCTCCGTTTAAACCACCGTAGCTAATGACAAAATGAATTTTTTCTTTTGATCCTCATATTCACCATTGCAAATGTCTCTTATGAAGAGTAAATGAATAAGTCACACTTAGTCAAAAACGTTTTGATTTTTAGTGACGTCTTCTTATAACAATGGTACATCAAATTTTTGCTCCTAAGAAAATATTTGTATTTTGGTATGTCGTCATTATGCTCGTTATCGAGGCTTACCTCAAAAGAGGCCAAATCAGTTGGGACGACTAGGTTAATCGATTTATTTAAAATCGTGAATAACCAAATACCGTAGTCACTTCATGAAAGGTTTATCCTTTTGAAGGTAAAACCAAGAATGAAATGAAGAATAGTCTTCACAATAATTCTAATATACTTGTCTAAGTAGAGATTCATGAAAGTGAGTGGGAGCACTAAGAATGATGTTTATATTCTTAATTGTTAAAGACGAGGTTCAAGAGTAGGTTGGCACGAGTTTGGCACAAGGCAATGGAAAAGGCAAGACTATTTTTGAATCGTAAAGTCAAAACCCAAGCAAGTGTAGAACCAACTTTTGACGATTCTATTTTACAGTGTAGGATACAAGAAAAGAATCTGCCCCAAGTTTTCTAAAGAGTTAGAAATTGGGTGTACTATTTTCACCCATAATATCTATATGATCGACATTTATTTTGCTAAATGCAATTTTTGGGTATTAGATACCCATTATGGTTTTCATCAATGTATTCAATGCATATTATAATGATTCGTGCGACGACTAACCATGACTAAATGTCGACCTACAAGGGAAATATAACAATTGTAGTTTTATTTCTATATAGACATATAAAAGTTATAATGTGATCAATCTAGTTTTGGATTTAGAGGTATACTTTAATAAACATTATTATGTTCATGACCTCTAAATAAAGAATATAGTATCCACTTTAGTGTACGACACAAGTGTTTCACTTTTGTGAATAGAACAAGCGTTGTATCTTTTTATGCCTATACTTGGTCAATGGTTATCCCATACCAATCAAAGGTAATTATATTCTTGACCTAAACTAGTAATTACTTGTCATATAGATTGTAAAAGGCTCAAAATTGGTGACCCTAATCTAATCTTAATTCTGGATTGTGTAGCACATTAAGAGGCTAGTATTGAGAACTATCCCTAAACCATCTGATTTTGAATATTATGGTGCGTGCGATCTTGTATTCAAGACAAGATGATTTGTGCCCTTTTTATTTAAAAGGAAATCAAACTAGTGAGTTATTGGCCCTATTACATTAGAATATGCGTGGTCCAATAACAAACACAACCACAGAAGGTAATGGCGATTTCACTTTATTTGCCGACGTTTTAAATAGATATTATATTTGATTCTACTTAATGAGGTACTAGGAGAAATCTTTGAAAAGTTCAAAGAGCTTCAATGTGAAGTAGCTAACCACCAAGAGTATTAGATCAAGGACTTACGACCAAATCGTAAAAATAATATCTAAGTATTGACTTTGATTTTCACCAAAAGTATTGTGAAATAGTTTCACAAGTTTAACTTCTCTAACACACATTATGAGATAAGGTGTTGTTGCATAGAGAA
The DNA here is from genome assembly GCA_022085475.1 of Heliosperma pusillum. NCBI lineage: Eukaryota > Viridiplantae > Streptophyta > Magnoliopsida > Caryophyllales > Caryophyllaceae > Heliosperma > Heliosperma pusillum. The sequence goes on along the minus strand of JAIUZE010014249.1, from coordinate 16,533 downwards.
ACAGGACCTTATACGTTATGGTTTTGTCTTTGTCAAGTCAAACTGAGCCATTTGACTAACCTTGGGATCTTAATATTTTTGTCTGCTATTTCTTTTCCCACCATATCAAAGCACATTTATAACAGTCGTATTTTATTTCATATATGGATAGGTAGCGTACCTAATTTATAAGTTATCCGAATGAAACAAGTGCTCAATAATCCTACATTGACCACGAGAACAAAGCGTTTGTGACTCGTGATGCTGTCTTTCAATAAAAAATACGATTATTTCTTGATAAGACAGAGTGGGAGAAAATGTTTCAAGAGCCACAAACTGAGCATATGGTCCGGAAAAGGTTTCCTCATTGCTTGTTCAGTAGTAGTTTCTTCGGAACCTAAGAGGTCAGGTGGAATTTTATCACTCCTTAATAGTGATGAATTCTAATCCGTGACTTATAAAAGACTGTTTCTAGTCCCAACTTCTTGCTATGGCTTAGAGTCATGCGATTCGTAATGGACTCCATGCGTGATGGTCAGGTATATGACCTGGTAAATTTTACTTGAAGAAGTACGACCTCTTCAATGTAAATTGATTTTTAAGATCGAAATTTGCATGGATGAACATTAAAATGTTTTCAAAGATAAATTGGTAGGCAAAGAGTTTTGCACTAACCTTAATTCTTCGATCCATTCAAATATACTTAGCGATTACAGCATATCATAATAGTATGATGTCAATTGGACCTCAAGGACCACCTTCTTGAATACGATTCTAGAAGAGGTTGTATATTTTATATTCACCTGTAGGTTCGTAGATCCTAACTATCCTAAGTTAATTTGCAAGCTTAAGAGGATGTCTTAAGTAAGCACTAAAGAGTTGGAATTGGTTTGTCAATCATGTCATAAAATATTTCTCGAATTCTCGAGGAATTATGTTTATACATGAAGTTTAGTGGGAGTAATATGTTTTTCATCAGTCTTATATGTGGAGACATATTGATCATTTTAAATGATGGAATATTTTGGAGAAGTAGAATACATCTTTTAGATATCTGGATTTATGAAGATAAATCTAAAAGGATATTAGCATTAAGTCAAAATTCTTATATTGATAAGATCTTTGACTAGTTCAAGGAAGTTGAACACATGATAATTGATTCCTTTTACTTCCGTTGCGGGATCAATTATATACGTTGTGATGTATACTCAATCCGACATTTCGCATGCTTTGAGCATGATGAATCATTTGCAATCAAATCCAAAGTGAAAGTCACTTGATAGGCATAATGAACATCCTTAGTACTTGCGAAGGACTAAAGGATATGTTCCATGTGTTTGGAGTTTAAAATGAGTTGCGTGTAAGGTTTACATAGACTTCAGTTTCCAAACTGATCAAAGTGATGAGTTGGCTGTGTTTTATAGAAGATTTATCTGTTGGAAGAGTTCTAAGCAGAAAAGACTATTGGAAAGGTTTCACGTAGGAATGACATTTTCGAATATAAATGTCATGTATCCGCTGGAATTGTTCCAGGCAGTTTATCATTGCGGATTTCACAACGGAAATAGAGTACATTGCATCATATGATGATGCATATGAAAGTAGCTTGGATTCGACAGTATTGGAGGGACTAGAAGTAGTTCCTATAGTTGTATATCATATCCCATGATACTGGTAAAACAGTGGGAGCTACCTTTAGGCCAAGAGTCCTAAGTCTAGATTCAAACCTAGACACGTACTCAGAAAGTTTTATGTAATATGAGATTACGTAGACAAAAAGAAATAGCGATCAGAACGATGGGAGAGATGCAAGTATTGCTAATCCATTAGCTATGCTTTTGCAGGCTGAACATGATAGTCATGTCATTTCAATGGGATTGAAATATGTACCTGAATTGCTAGAGATTATGAGATATGAAATTATTGATAACGTATCAATTTTTCCAAATATTAGATAATCGCATTCATTGTTAGAGTTTCATTAAAAACTCCTTATTTAGTTTGACTAAATTTTAATATTTTGTTTATCCGAATTGGTTGAAAGAAAAGTTGAACCCAATTCAAGTGAACAGGATGAACTTAGTGTTTTCTCCCTAGTCACTCATTTGAGGTGACGTCTCGAAGTGACTAGATTGTAAGTCGATCGATGGTTGGTTCAGCACCATGGGGTCATGGAGATAACTGGTCGTTTACATAGACAGACTGTGCAGACACTCTGTCGGGCAGTGACCATAATAGAGTCCCTTATCAAAATTGTTGAAGCCTGGTCGTGGCGGGGATTTCTATTTTATTCCTATGAGTCGATTCTTTAGACTGGCGACCATTTACCTGAGTTGGTGTAGTTTCCGATTGATTTTGGTTTTTGTCCTAGGTCGTGCCGTGAAAGGAGGCCGATGGACATCTTCTGGGTCATGGTGATTTGCATCATACAATGTAAGATGGGTCAACAAGAATTGTCCACCCACGTTGGGTAATAACATCTTCGGGCCACTCGAGGAGTAGTAACTGGAAATGCGTGGCCACGCTCGGAAGAGATCTCTGGTAGATTTTCCGGTCAGACAGTTACTCTCCCAGATCGAGAAAACCACTCTATATTTATAATTTTCAATTGCAAGTGCGACCTGTAAGACACCTTGCAATGAGTGGGAGGATGTGACACAAAAGAGACAAGAGAATCGGTAGCACACAACTTGTCGAGACAAGTGGGAGATATTGTTGGAGTAGGAGTCCTCCGCAATAGTGTTACTACATGCACAACTTGTATCGGACAAGTGAAAGATTGTTGGAATAAGTGTCCTCCACAATAGTGCATTTATATAATAAATCTCATTTGGAATATACGTGGCATGATTAGTATATTTTGATACTCCACGTCAGTTGATTAACGTAAATCGGTAACGCTTGGCTGACTAGAGTGTGACGTTATTGTCGTATGACGGCGGTAATCAACTGATCCCTTTAGGTCACACCTATAGGATGAGACCCAAATAGAATACTAATTATTTGTATACGATACAGTTTAATTAGGGCATTACATATATTTGATATGTACGTTTAGTTACGAGAGTTGTTTATTGGAAATTGAGTTAGGAACTCATTTCCACTTAAGTTTATTAGTCAATTACACGATAACTGACTGAATAAATTTTACGTCTTATTTTAATACGATTAAATAAGATTTAATTTAGTGATTAATCGTTAATTCATTAAATTAGTTGAGGTTATGCATATATTTTGAGGTAGAGGTAATTAGTTAATTATATTTACAAGGAGTTGTAAAATAAATTAACTGGGCATTGTGGGACCCATTATATATTGATATAATGGTAAAATATTACTTAAAAGTTAAGTATATATTATTTATTAATTTGAGTCATATAATTGTTATATGATCAAATTGACACTTAATTATACAAGATAATTAAACATATGATTAATAAGTATTTGTGGGACAAATATCAAAAATCAAAATGGTCCATAATGGACATATGATGGCCGGTCAAGACATGTGAAGAAGAGAATGATCATTGTTCTTTTCTTACACAATACTCCATTTTGATTATGACATGACTTTCATGCTTTAATCGTCAATACATTACCTACACTCTACCATCTTACACAAAGAATAAAATGAGCAAAATGGAGCCCTCTTGGTGCTCATGAGTGCCGGCCATATTGGCCTTAAATTGAACAAAAGTTGTTCATTTTTGTACTACTTCATTTTGCTTATTTTTCACTTCTCTTTCTAAACTCAACTTCTCTCTAAACTCTCTTTTACACTAATATTCTCTACATATTACTAGTGTAGTAATACAATAATATTAGTAGTATTTTGTCTTACTTATTATCTAGTTAATAATAAGGTAAGATTATTTGGGTTTAATCTTGGGTGCAACTAGAAGAAGACCTTCTACTTTGGAGGTTGTTTTATGAAGGATCATCCATTAATTTCATGCTCAAGAACAATAAGAAGGAGTTCTTATTGTGCCCATATTAAACCGAAAATACCCCATGTAAGGATGTTTTTGTCTAATATTTTCTTTTATGCTTTTATATTTGCATGCATGATAACTAGATCCTAAATCATTAAGTTAATGTAATTTAATGAACTAATTAGAGGAGTCTAATTAGAGGTCTAGGACTTTCAGGTACAACCCCCTTATGCCAGTTGATCTAACATATGTTACAAGGGAGGTTGTCAATTATGATGCTAAGAGAAAGGTATAACTAGAGATGAAAATGGGGCGGGGTGGATGCAGAGAAGGGTATCCCGCACCTGCATTTGTGAACTATAACGCGTGCCCACACCCGCCTAACGACCCATGCGGTTGGAACTTTTTAAACCCGCCCCGCCTCGCAGGGACCCGCTAACCCGCTAATTACCTTTCTCCTTATGAAACAATTTTTAAAAATAAAATACTTGAATCTGAAACAAGCCAGGTGTCTTAGAACTTATACAAATAAGTCTCCGTAAATTGGTTTGTAATAATTTTTACATTCGATTAACAACTCCATATGTCCTGTGAATAGTTGTGAGGGGGAAAATAAAGTAAGTGTAAACTATTCATTAGAACGAAGGGAGTAGTACATAAGTTTTTCAAACAAATGATTGTTGAAAGTTAACTAGATTATCTACATCGCAAACATAATCTACCTATTTTTGGTAAAACTAGGTACCAAATCTAGCTAAATAGATAAGGTACCAAATAATTTCCTTATATTAGTTTAGCAAACAAAACCGTGCTCCCCGTCAACGACGCCAAAATTTGGTAGGCTTATCGCGTACCTAGTTAAAGATAATAACCCTAGGCTAGACTAACAACAAATGAATATAGTTAGGGAAGTAGAGGTCGAGCACAGGGAGACGTAAGTTGCTAAACAAATTGTCATTTGGTGAATACTATCAAGGTCGAGTCGAGTGTTTTAGGTTTGGTGTGGAAGTAAACGAGAAATATAGACAATTATTTAAATCAGTTATATTAAAGGTCTAGAAAATAGGTTCATCATGTTCATCAAACAAAATAATAGAAACTAAAGGGAAGTAAACGATGCAAATAATAGAATTAGGCACGTCCTTTCGGTCATAAACCTACCTTAGAATGAATTTCTAGCGGGCTCTCGCACTTACAAGTACAATCTACCAATTATGCTTTAGCCAAATATAAGGGTCAATTATACTAAGTTTTTAATATAATTAAGGTTGTGGCCACAACAATAAATCAAACAATAATAATCACAAGCAAATAGGATAATAAGCAACGATCCATAAACAACCCATTTAACAACTCCCTCTCACATGCTATGATGATTCATGACTCCCTTTCCCTCTAGATTAGGTACTACATACTCACACATACTAATGAATAAACTAACTACTAACAAGCGGGTAAACATGAATTTGGTACTGATATGTGAAAACTGAAATAGAACAAGAGAATAAAAGTTACCTACACAAGGGAATAAAACTTGAACAAGAAAGTAAACTTGAAAGTGAACTTAAACTGAAGCTTGAATTACTAAAAAAACTGAGAATAACAAAAGTAAACTAAAACTAAAACTAAACTAAACTAATCAAAAAAATGTAGAAAATATGTTATTGTGCTGTATTGGATGATTTTCAAGCTTGGAAGCCTGATGATCACTATTTATACACATATTTTATGCTTCCCTTAGACTCATATAACTCGATTTACCGTCTTTCCTTGCTTATTTCTATGCTATTTTAGCTAGAATGTCGATTCTGCCGCTTCTGTTATGTTTTAATGCAGATTGGATGCATTTGGAGCTTTTTGAGTAAATATGAAGCATGGCGGAGTCGGATCGTGGAAGGTTAGGCACGGGAATCGAGAACGAAAGAGAAGAAATGAAGAAAATCGAAGAACAAGCCAAAAAGAAGGGGTGCTCGATCGAGCAGTCCTACCTTGCTCGACCGAGTCGTGTTGATGGCTGCTCGATCGAGCAGAAGCCCCTTGCTCGTTCGAGCAACCTATGTTTTCGGCGGCTTTTCATATTTTCCTAAACTTTAACCTAATTAATTAGATATTTTGGTATTATAAAAGGAAAGCTCGTCTTTCACAATTAGTCATGCTTTTTCATGCTTTTTATGCTTGAATGCTTTAATATTAGAAAACCCTAAATTAGTTTACTTTGCCTCTGGATTTTATTCATCAAGACGATTGTCTTTTGTTCAACTTGTAATCGGTATTCTTCAAATCTTTCTTTGTTATTTAATTAATTACCTTCTAGTTCTTTAATTATTCTTTGTTAATCCTTTCATTATTGTTAATCATGTTTACTTTATTCATCATTGTTGTTGTTAATATCGTTATGAGTAGCGCGCTAAATTCCTTTCTGGGGTAGAAGGGGGATTTAGGATTGTTAGAAGGGGTAAATTGATTAATTGAATTGCATTGCATGGTTATCGTTTGATTATCGTTTTAATTCTAGTTGTTTGATTACTGGCCGGGATTAATTAACTAGTCTCGCGAATTAGGATTGACACCGACCAGGTTAAGACTAAGATAGGCTACGATAATTGAATAGAACTCGTTTAATGATAGCGATCGCATGTTAAATTGTAGATCTAAAGGGCATAATTGAATCGACCGATCTTGTGACCTTAGATAACTTTATTGCATGATAGTTGATTTCATCCTTACCCCTGAACAATAATCCTAGTGAACCTAAGACCCTAGACTTTTAATCTTATTGTTTTGAACCTTTTATTATTAGTTGTTATTGTTTATTATTAGTTGTTATTGTTTGCTATTAGTTATTGTTATTGATTGCTATTAGTTTAGAAACCACAATTCAAACCCCGAAATTGTTACTATAGAGACAAACCTAGTTTAACAGATTAGAATACTACCGCCTCCCTGTGGATTCGATACCTTGCTTACCGCTGACTATTAGTTAGTAGTGATTTAGGTTTACTTTGATTAAGGTGACGCGACTTTAACCCTTATCAAAGCCTCCCTATTTATAGCAGTGATCTGGCGCTTTAGCGATGACGAGTCATAATGAAGAATAAAGTCGACTTAAGAGGGGGATAAGAGGCGTCAAAACGCTTAGATGAACGCAACCCTGATCGGGAATAATAGTCAACCCCGATCGGGGACGAAGCTATCCTGCTCTAGACAAACGATTGTCTCGCCAGACACAGGTCCGTCTTGGTCGAGACACCCTCCTCAAGCCTCCGGGGCCTTCGACCTACCTTTTGAGCATTATATTTATCTTCTAATAAGCTTGATTTTGACCCCTAGGCATATCGTTTATCGACACGACTCCTTTCTAGCGCTTTTTGTCTTCACTTATGTGCATCTTGGGAACCTTTCCAGGAGGTCAACCATCATAAGACAACTCTCATCCAAACACGCTTAACTGCGGAGATCTTTTGCATAAATAACTAGAAAAGAAAATGTACTTTGTTGATATGAGTTGTATTTTCGATCCTTTAATACACTAGTCAATTAAGCATATCAATGAACCTCTTGATCAAAGGGTTACCCCACCCATGAGGTATTACACTTAAAGCCGTTGTGGTGGATCTGAGCGTTTGTGAATATATATATGGACATCCCTTTCTAAATTCCCTATTTTATTAGAAAAATATCAATTTGGTGCCCTGAGCGTTGGGCTAATTCAACTTTAGTATCTGCAGTTTGAATAGTTTCGCTTTGGTGACTCGAGATTTGGATTATTTCAACTTTAAGAACCTGATGTTTGAATAAAATTCCATTTTGATGACCCAAAATATGCAATAGCCAACTTTTATCTTAATTAATTACATTTTCACATATTATAGTGTAAAATTAAAAATTTAATAGAATAATCACATAAGATTGCTAAAAAATTGCTTAACCATGGTCAAAATATATTCTTTTAGTATAAAATACTAAGAAAGTTATATATAGGTCACCAAAATGTGAATTAGTCCAAATCTAGAATATCAAAGTTGAATTATACAAGTATGAAGGCACTAATTAAAGTTAAATTATGCCAAATTTGGGCTACAGTGTGGAAATAATCCATTTTATTTAGCTCTACACAAACAAATTATGCTTGGTTGGACAACCCAACAACGTTTACGCGCTTGATAATCTTCAAGTACTTGTCAATGACATGCATTGTCACCATTGAATTATAAACTCTAATAATAAGTTTGCTGACTTTTTAGTTAGCTAAGTGTGTGTGTTAGAAGAGGAGCATAACATCCTACCATGTTGTCTCTCGTAGCTTATAGTTGATTCTTCATTGCATTATTTGACTAACCACTCATTATTTTCATAATCATGTTCAACAAACAAATAAACAATTTCTTAATTTGTTCCTAAAAGTATTTGTACCCGAAACACAGATTTTCCTTATATATAATATGACAACATCAAGCCATCAACCAATTACTTTTTAAATCTAAAGTCATCCGTATGACATGCAGATTCATGCATTATAATGTTATAATAAGAACATACCTACAAAACCAAAGAGTTTAAGCAAAATTCCATCAAATATTCAAAGCGCATTATTATTCGCTTCAAAGTTCCGAAATTCCATTTTTGGTTTCTCAAGCATTCTCTTAAGAAAATGAAGGTGAGTTTAAGTTAATCTTTACTTCGTCACATTTCATATTCATTTTGAAAAATGGATGCTTAAAATAATGTATTTATTTGCAGCAAAAAATTGTTATCAAAGTACATTTTCGCTGTGGAAAGTGTAGAAAGGAGGCAATGAAGATTGCCGCTGCTGCTGACGGTAAGAAACATAGCCTTCCTATATCTTGGTCCAATGTCTTTTATGTGCATCTGCTTAATATGGAGTATATAATAACCTTGTTAAGTTCGTTTGGACTCGCGTTCCACACTAATTTTAATCAATTGCGGAGTCAAGTCGGGGTTCGCAGTGGCAACCGTTGCTGCTGAACAATGAATATTGTTGAGTTTTTAGTTACAATACCAAATGCCACTAGTTTGAATTGATCATTTTAGTAGTTGATCTGTAATATTAACTAACTTTTTTTAGAGTATTGGGCAAGGCCTTACACGAGAATAAGTCAGACATTTTAGAGTATATGTTGACCATGGATCAAGACAGGGTTGTGCAGTTACGCTTTCCGTTACAACACAAAAAGAATTGATGTTATATTAACATCAGAACATAAAAATGGAATGCAGGGGTGATCTCAGTTGCCCTGCAAGGGAATGACAAAGACCTAATTGTGGTGGTCGGAAACGAGGTTGACTCAGCTGAGCTATGCACAGCATTGCGGAAGAAAACTGGGAGCGCTAATCTATTAAGTGTAGAAGAAGTGAAAGATCCGAAACCAGAGGAGAAGAAGAAAGAAGAACCCAAAAAAGCAGAGGAAAAGAAAATAGACAAAGGGGAGAAAGAGGAGAAAAAGGAAAAAAAGGGAAAATGCAGTGAAAGTAAGAAGCCAGAGTCAACGACACCACCTTGCCCTTGCCCTGGACCTGGCCCGGGCCCAGGAATGTATTACTATCCACCATGTCCACCACCTCAGTATCATTATCAAAATCCTCAATATTACATGTGTACTCTTCCTCCTGATGAAAATCAATGTAGCATTATGTGAAATACAGTACTAACTAATAAGGCTAATGATGCTTTATATACTGTAATATAATACCCTCTTTTACGGGTACCGATCCATAGTCGCTCAGGCGTCTTATGACGGTACCCTTTAAAGAAGGGTTATATCGTTGCTGTCTTTGTGTCTCCCCGGAACTTCAAATTTTACTACGGAGTACTTACTACTTATATTATTTGCCTGAAATTTGTGTTATTTGACTGGATTTCTTGGACACAAGAACATTAAGTTTCTGTAGCATCTTAATATCTCATTTATTTTTTAATGCAAAGCATAAAAGATTGAATTTATGTATAATAATTTTGGGTATATGTAATATGTTCAATAAGAAAAAGTGAATAAAATATTATTGCGACTTTTTCTTCATTCCTTTATTTATTGGAATCTCTATCTATTTACACTAAATATTCTCTTACCCTTGTCATTTTTGAGTTACGAGTCATAACCCATAACTCGTGAGTTATGACTCATTTGAGACGGTTCGAATCGAAAGCACAAAACCAAATAGGACGATGTCTTAATCTCAAACTAACTATTCCACCTACGGTCACAACAACATTTTTCAGACTACACACTCTTTTACCCTCCACCTCATCACCAACATATTTTCTTGCGTAAGAGGAAAAAATGTTACAAAAATAAAATAAATAATAAACAAGAAATAAGAGCAAGAAACAATCCTTCAGCATCCCTCAAACGACACATTCAATACCAACAATAACGATTGACGCCCATTCAAATTCAGTCATCCCGAAATGAATGAAACGATATCTACCACATTAGAATGGATATTTCACAATAAAGGGGCGTTTGGTTCGCATAAGGGAAGGGAAAAGGAATTACAAAGGGAAACAAGGGAAATGACAGAGTTTCCCTTTGATATCCTTAGTTGTTTGGTTTGATATTAGCAAGGAATGAAAAAATAGATCCAATAATAAACCACCACCCTATACCACTAGTATCACCCCCAAACAACCTGTACTGGTGCCTACCTCAACAACCCCGACAACCAATGCTTCCCTTGTCGGCCACCTCACCACGACGGCGACGGCGTCGTTCCTCACCGGACCGCCTACCTACACCACACCACTTTCTATTTGAAACCCACAACCCCAACACCAGATCTGGAGTTTTAAGGGGGTTTCGTTCCTTGGGAAAGTTTTCACGGTGGTAGAGTGGAGGTTACGAAATGGGGGAAGTGTTGTGTATGATGAGTGGAGCAAGGAGAGCATGCCGGCGATTGTGGTGTGGATGTCGCCCGCGATGGCGTCAGTCGAGAGTGGTGGTGACGGGTGTAAGTGGGGGCGGCAACGTGGAGGCAAGGTAACAATGGACTGGTTGGCATGGTGGTACATGGTGGTCGCATGTTTGGTGGTGATGATTGATGATGGTGGGTGGTGGCAAATGTGTTACGTGAGTTTGAAGGGAGACAAAATTCATTCCCTTGGGGGGTGAGGGGTAAGGACATAAAAGAGTTTAGGGATAAGGGAGGGAATGTCATTCCCTTTGTTCATGTCAAACAAACACAAACAAAGGCAATCATTAACTCCCATTTCCTCGATTTCCTTTAGACCTCCAACCAAACAGCCCCTTAGTTTGGTTTGTCTACAAGTACTTCGTTTACATAGGGTGTGTCACGTATTTATGTCAAGAGCAAACCTAAAGACACCAAAGGAAAGACACAAGCGACTTCACGAAGACATGTAAACTTACAAGCCAGGGGGAATTGAGAAGTGGTACATAATTAGGCATCGATTAATAGATATACAAATGAAGCTACATCAATCAAATTGGATATCAAAAGCAACAAAATTTGATACCATTCATCAGTAAATGCTAGGAAACTCTAAACAGCTTCCCAACAAAACGAAAATGGAATAGTTATTTCATACTTCTTATCAGCAGTACTCAACTGAAGCATTTTTAATAACCTTAACTAAACAACATACAAAAGCTCAAGTATAGTCTCTACTTATTCTTGATAGAAATTCCAAGATCCCCAGCTACGATAAGTGTAGTAGCCATACCAAGGAACATCCCATGCTCGATAATACCAGGAAGCCTTAAAATGGCATCACTGGCAAGGTTTAAATCACCAAGATCTTCCTTAATATACAAGTCAACAATGTAATTTTCGTTATCGGTCACAAAGGGCTCGTTATCACCGAAGGTCCTCAGCTTGGCAACACACCCTTTATCCTCAAACAAATCTCTCAACCTGTCAGCAGAGAATTTCCAACAAAAAGGCACAACTTCAACCGGTATAGCCAAACCGGTCCCACCTAAATACTTAACTAACTTGGAATCATCAACAATTACAATGAACTTCTTAGTTGCACTCTCAATCATTTTTTCTCTAAGCAAAGACCCACCTCTTCCTTTAACCAAATTCATGTACGGATCAACCTCATCCGCCCCGTCAATTGCAAGATCGACAACGGGGTATGTACTCAGATCGGACAATGGAATTCCACAAGAAACAGCCAGTTCATGAGTCATTTTTGAGGTGGGTATACCAATGATGTTCTTCAACTTTCCTAGGCGCAATAGCTCGCCTATTCTAGCAACTGCGTGTTTTGCGGTCGATCCAGTTCCTAAGCCGATAACCATACCTGATTCAACAAATTCCACTGCCTTATATGCTGCAATTTTCTTCAGCTCGTCTTGGGTTAATATCCCTGGAGATGATGACCCATTCAATTTGGCCTTTTCCATGACTCCTTTATCTGCGCAATTAAGAAATATGTGTGTGTGGAACTCAGTCGCAGAATTAGGATTTTGTTAATGCATTCAAGCCATATCAATCTTTAGGGACGGCAGTAATACTTACTAGAGAGTACTTATTAATTATTGTGATATATCGAAACAAAGTTGCAAATAATAGAAAGGTGTGCAAAAGCTCACTCCTTTCCAAATGATAAACTAGGTAAAAGAAATCATTTTCTTAGTTATCATTTCACTATCATACAAACCATGTTAGGAACGGATGCATAAACTAAAACACTTGTGTAGGCATCAATCGCTTTCAGGAATTACCTAATAAATTACAAACCATGTTGCATGAATTAAACCATAGAATTATGAATTAAGAAACATGTCTCATGACTTGTCCAATACCATAAATATGTAGAAGCATACATACATGTAGATGAAAGAAAATGACATAAAATAGTTAACCTGCGTCTACTATGAAAATACTCCGTATACATATACTAATCCTAGTTAACATCAGAATATTGATCGAAAAAAAAGTGTTTATCACTAAGACTTGATAGTTACTAGAGAATGGCAATTGATTTCAGAAATGGCATATTCTTAATCCATCTTTCCATACCATTGTTTACCTTTGATTAAAGTAGCCCTCGGAGAGAATATAAAAGTAAGCATTTCCGTCCGAAAGGGAGTATTAACTAATTACTCTGTATCTTACGTAAGTGATTATGTGGTATAATAAGCTTAGCAATGGGTGTAAACATCGGTATGCCGCCAGCAGCCCACCAAGAACAGATGAATAACCGGTATTGCTAGTTGATTAGATTACTTGAATGAATAATTCCAACATGTAGGGTCTTTAGACCACGCAGCTTGATTCTTTTTACGTTTTTATTTTTCAAATGTATGAGAACAAGTATTTTGATACACAACAAAACATATGTTACAACAGAATTGGAATTTAATCTAATAAGAATCAAACTCACGGTAAAAAAAAGAAAATAAATGAAGAAATAACAAAACTAGGGTGAATTTCAGTTGTGCATATAAAATCAAAGCTATATAACAAGAAAAAAAGAAGGAATTTGATGGACTCCCTGACAGTAACAAAAAAAAAAGTAGGGTTTAAGAAATGAATCGTTGTACCTTGAGTGAGTGAATATATGGTAGGATTAAGTGGAAGGTGGTGGTGGCGCCACGGCGGTGTAGTGGAGGAATTGAAGAGGAAATGTGTGGGTGAGGGTGAGGAAGGAAACAAAAATGGTGTGTCAAACAGAAATGGATAAATACGGCTGACGAGTTATTAAATCCCAATTGAGTTTAACTCACCCTAAAACCTAACTTCTTGTCCAACTAGGAAACAGTTGGTCTTGCTTCATACGACCATTTTGGTCTGAAGCAATAAGACGGGATTTTGTAACCATTTTACAATTAGATGTAACCACTATTGAAAACAAGTTGATATAAGCCGCGGTTACATTTTATCAAAAAGTGACAACATAATCCCGTCTTATTTTTCAGACGGAACTGGCCGTCTGAAATAAGAATTTGCGACTAGGAAAAGCGTCGAGTGATCGACTTCCCGTTTGGGTTCTACAAGTTGAGTCAAATAGTTTGGTGTTTGGTTGAGATATTTTATCGAGAAAAAGGATTACGCATCTGATGTATTATCTCAAATTCAATCTTCTAGTTTTTGAGCTTATATAGTTTTTTTCGAGTATTTACAATTTACAACTTATATAATAAATTGATAAAATTCATAATTAATTTAATTTATAAGGATAGTTTGTCAGCAATGCTATATTTTTTTTAACTTAATATTTAAGTAAATATGCTCACAAACTTTATAGTAAAACTCAAATTCTTTAAAATAAAACTCAAAAAGTTTAACATAACATTCAGAAAATACATAATCAGATGTACTAACTCAAAAAATCAGTACACAATCGGATGTACTACCTTTGATGTATAATCCATGAACTGGATTTCACCAATACGAAACAGTGTCATTCCCTTCCATCATGGATGGAGTAATATACATAAAATTTATTTACGTTTGATATCCAAGGGAAATTCTACGGTATACCCTCGAGTTTTTTCGTTTTCTATGTTGTACCCCTACATTTTTGAAATTCTATGGTATACCCTCGAACTCTATACATTAGTCTATACAATGACCAAAATGATTGTCTTTGCTAAGTTAGTTTCTTAGTTGATCAATTACACGGTCTTTTTACCGGTCCAATTACTTGACAACCTACTCAATTACTTATTAGTTTGTCGAATTATCCATTAAACCACCAAATAGCATACAGATCTAACTGATAATGTGACAACCCTCGCGAATGCGGAAATAAAACATACAAGCATGTGATATAATAAGCGGAAATACGGTATTTTAAAAACCTTTATACATGCAAGATAAGTATACGAGGAGTGTCAAATTACAAACCGAATACAAGATACTATAAGATAAGAGACGTAGTCTCTCAAAAGATTAACAATGTCAAAGTGTTTAGCAAACAAGCTAAAATCGTCTAGAGGTGAAACTTCCAGGGACAACGCCCGCTAGCTCACACCCGAACCCAAAATATCAAGCAAAAAGCCAACCAAATCAAGCAACCTGTTCATCCATGAAAAACATGAACGCCACAGTCAGTGGGGAGTAACTCCGGGTTCTCCCAGCCATATCACATTAAACGTACATAGAAGGAAATACAAAAGTAGAAGCATGCATATATAGATATACATGTGAGATACGATAAGGATAGATAGGCAATTCAATATTTAATGATAAGAGCATATGGAATACAAATCCGAATCCATCATGTGATACAAAGACTCGGGGAAGACACTCTTAGGCAACCGAATACGCTCACTAGGGCTTACATCTCACCGTTAGCGGTATAAGTTTGATAAGATTGAGACTCGACAAACAAACCATGCCAAGTCATGCGATGATCACAAAATCCATCATATTATCATCCATTCAAACATACCAATACATTGACGATGCCAAGTCATGCAATGACCATGAATAAAATCATGAAATCACGCATTCAAAGACAACGACACAAAGACGACATCTCTCACGGTAAATGAAACGCACTAGCACCGTGTACATGGCAAGTATGATTAAAAGGCATCCACGAGATCACATTTCCCTTAACGCATACACGATTCAATTCATTTTGTATATGTAGACCAATTTACTCCTGGTAGGAACGATAATAAAACGGCTCCTAATCTAAACCTCTCCAGATTCTCGGAATCACATTTTCCGATTCGACATGCGATGACATTTCGCATCCAAGACTCGGTCAATCATAGACGCCGAGTACCCCAAATTCGGTAGATCAATTCACGAAAGAGGCGGAAAAGAGCACAAGCCTCATAACAAGCGGTACGCTACATGCAAATAAAACCACCTCGCAAGTACACAACATTTGACGGCCGGGTCGATCAACGCATAGCGTTCAACTCCCAACAACGTCGTCGTATTCCCACTAACACATGCATTTAAGCAGTAGGATACCTCTCCGTTCCGACATTCAAGCCTTACGAACGGGAAGGTATCCAAGGGAATGAGAGTACAAAGCACAAGACAAAATAGTGCTCAAACCGTATCATTTGTAAAAACCGACTCAAAGTGGGACATAGCAAAAACCGTCACAAAACATGTGAATAGCGAATTATATAAACTTAACTATGATAAAAATGAATCAATATATGATACATAAGCATTAGAAAAAGTTTATGAAGCATAATGAATAAAAACATAGATCACCTCTCCAAAACAACGTTGTTTGGAAACCAACGAAAACAAGGGTCCACTTCAAACGATCATAACTAGAGTTCTAGACATGCAATTGAAGAAATTCCAAATGGAGGTGATAGCTTATCCTCTTACGGTTCCAACGGGATGTCACAAGCCCAAAACAAGCAAGCAACGAAGGAGATATGATCATTTTACAAAAAGGGGTCAGTGCAGGAAAACTGCAGTCGGCCGCGCGTAACGCAGCCTGCGCCCCACGACGCAGCATGCGTCCTACGACGCAGCCTGCGTCCCACAACGCAGCCAGCGTCCTACACGGGACTCAGGCACAATCAAATCCCAACAAGTTATCAACCAAAAATCCTCATTTATCATCACAAACCATCAATTCTCATATCAATTAACAACTAACAACAACCAATAACAACAACACAAGTCCTAAGCATACTAACCATAATCTAAA
>JAIUZE010014248.1:0-11822 GCA_022085475.1 Heliosperma pusillum | reverse complement strand
TATGATATCTTTTTCGCATGTATCACATGTGTTGTGACGGTTTTTGGTATGATCCCACTTTGAGTCGGTTTTTCACAAATGATACGGTTTGAGCACTATTTTGTCTTGTGCTTTGTACTCTCATTTCCTTGGCTACCTTCCCGTTCGTAAGGCTGGAATGTCGGAACGGAGAGGTATCCTACGGCTTAAATGCATGTGTTAGTGGGCATACGACGACGTTGTTGGGAGTTGAACGCTATGCGTTGATCGACCCGGCCGTCAAATGTTATGTACTTGCGAGG
This sequence comes from Heliosperma pusillum, assembly GCA_022085475.1. Classification (NCBI taxonomy): domain Eukaryota; kingdom Viridiplantae; phylum Streptophyta; class Magnoliopsida; order Caryophyllales; family Caryophyllaceae; genus Heliosperma; species Heliosperma pusillum. The sequence continues at coordinate 11,541 of JAIUZE010014248.1, read as the reverse complement.
TGGTGTTATTTGCATGTAAGCGTACCGTTGTAGAGGCTTGCAGCTCTTTCCGACTCTTCGGCACTGTCGACCGAATTGGGGTACTCGGCGTCTATGATCTGACAGAGTATGGATGCGAAAACGTTTATCGAATGTCGAATCGGAACACGTTATTCCGAGGTCTGGCCAGAGGGTTTTTAGACCTGGACCGATTATTATCGAGTTCACTACCGGAGGAGGAAATTCGTGCACAATACGAAAAGTAGCATCGTGTATGAGTTCAGGGGAAATGCTTATCCCGGTGGATGCCTGTTAATCATTTACGTGGCATGACACGGTAGCAGTGCGTTCATGGACCGTGAAGAGAGTCGTTCTGGTCGCGTTCTTTTGAATGCGTGATTTCAGATATTATTCATGGTCATTGCATGATTGGGCACCGTCAATGTCTGGGTTCGTGAATAGATGATAATATGGTGGATTCTTTGTGATCATCACATGACTTGGCATGGTTTGTTTGTCGAGTCTCAATCTTATCAAACTTATACCGCTAACGGTGAGATGCAAGCCCTAGTGAGCGTATTCGGTTGCCTAAGAGTGTCTTCCCGAGTCTTTGAATAACATGATGGATTCGGATTTGTATTCCATATGCTCTTATCATTATTTATCGAATTGCCTATTTATTCTTATCGTATCTCACATGTATATTCATATATGCATGATGTTACTTTTGTATTTCCTTCTATGTACGTTTAATGTGATATGGCTGGGAGAACCCGGAGTTACTCCCCACTGATTGTGGCGTTCATGTTTTTCATGAATGAACAGGTTGCTTGCATGGATGGCTTTTTGCTTATGCTATTTTGGGTGCGGGTGTGAGCTAGCGGGCGTTGTCCCTGGAAGATTAACCTCTAGTCGTTAATTAGCTAGTTTGCTAAACACTTGTTCTTTGTTAACATTTTGAGAGACTCCGTCTCTTTGTTATATTCCGTACTTAGTTTGTAATATTTTGACACTCCTCGTGTTATCTATCTTGCATGTATAAAAGTTTTTAAAATACCGTATTTCCGACTAGACGGGGTAATTTCATCTTGACCAACTATGATAGATGGGGTATTTCCGACTAGACGGGGTAATTTCATCATGCTTGTATGTTTTATATTTCCGCATTCGCGAGGGTTGTCACATCTAGGTGGCTTGTTTAGCATCTACCCCCTCCCCTCTAGTGTGTGTTTCCTTCTCTCCTCTCTTTGATTGACTTGAATTGCACCGTTAACTTGTAAATTGTTTTTTTTGTTGTGTTGGTTGGCCTCGGTAACATTGGAGGCGGGTGTCCATCCCACCGGACACCAATCTTTTGCTCCTTATTGGAAAATCCAAATTGACAAACAACATTTATTACATCTAGATAATTCTCATGCATCACGTAGTTTCACTTTTAGGTGCCATTTTTGGACTTTCCAATGGTAGGTACCCCCATGAGGGGCATTGCATTTATGCACATTACCGCCGCGACGAGACTCTGATATGGCACACCTAGTTTTCCTTTTTATCTGGATTTTCCCGTGGGAGATACCCCCATGAGGGGCATTGCATTTATGCACATTACCACCGCAACGAGACTCTAGATTAGCATATAGTTTAGCTTGCATTCACTTTGATCATGCACTTTGTTTTATATCACTTTGCATTTAGTTTTAGGAATATTGATTAGTTCATGCATTTCATATAGAATTAGTTCATTTGCATAACTAACCCTCTTGTATATAATGTTTTTATTGTGAATATTTTTCAAACATCAAAACCCAAAAACAAGTTTTTATTTTTCAAAATATTTAAAAAAACACAAAAACATGTTCTTTTCCTTTTAGAAAACCATTCAAAAAACTCCAAAAACATGTCTTTCTTTACTTTCAATAAGCCAATTTCGTACATTAGGGACAATGTATGTTCCTATGTGGGGGATGGGGAATTATTTTGATAATTTGAAAAAAAATCCTAAAAACATGTTTTATTTTGCATTTAAAATCATTCAAAAATCCAAAAAAAATCGAAAAAGTTCGAAAAATCATTCAAATTTGACAAAGGGTGTGAGCTTTGATGTTTCCACTTCCTAGGCACGAAGGGGGTTCTTTCCTTTCAATAGCAACAGTATGAGTGACTGTTACTTCCTGGTCAGATGTTAATCCTTCATCAGAGTTGGAGGACTCTGTCTGTTCAACAGTCAGTGGGACTGTTACAATCTGGGAGGGAGAAGCAGCAGCAGAGTTACTGTTGATTCCCCCTGAGTTGCTGTCGTTAGTAACAGGTAACAGTCCTTGGGTCTGTTGCTGGTAAGTGTTGTTCGAATTGTTCAAAGCTTCTTCTTGATTAATCACAAAGTCTTTTCGCACAAGCCCAATCTCGAATTCATCATCATCCTCATCAATTTGTACCTGCTCAAAGAGACTAGATTCATCAAAAACGACATGTACACTTTCCTCAATCAACATAGTCCTTTTGTTATAAACTTTATAAGCCTTGCTATGATTTGAGTAACCAATAATAACCGCTTCATCACTACGTGGATCGAATTTACCCAAATTATCTTTACCATTATTGTGAACAAAATATTTGCTACCAAAGCATCTAAAGTATGAAATGTTGGGCTTTCTTCCACGTAGTAATTCATATGGTGTTTTATTGAGTAAAATTCTTATCATGATTCGATTATGAATATAGCAAGCGGTATTTACCGCTTCGGCCCAAAATTTTCGAGGAAGCTTACTACACAATAACATGGTTCTAGCCATGCCTTCAAGAGTTCTATTCATGCGTTCAACGATGCCATTTTGTTGAGGAGTTCTTGGGGCGGATAAATTATGATCAACACGCCATTGTCATCACAATAAGCACCAAATGATGAGTTTTCAAATTCGGTTCCATGTTCGGTTCGAATGGAAACAAGTTTTAAATCAAGTTTGTTTTGAATTCTTTTTAACCAAATTAAAAACTTATCAAATGCCTCATCTTTGGAACTCAAGAACAATGACCACACAAATCTTATATAATCATCAACAATGACACAAACGTAGCGACTCCCTCCTCTACTACGAGTTCTCATGGGCCCACATAAATCAATGTGCAAGAGTTGTAGTGGACGAGAGGTACTCACAACCTTTTTCGATTTGAAGGAACTTCTAACATGTTTGCATTTAGCACACTCATCACAAATTTTATCAAGATCAAATTTTATGTTAGGAAATCCTTCAACCAAGTCAAATCTCTTGAGAGTATTGAGAGTCTTAGTACTTACATGTCCAAATCGTTTATGCCACAACCAAGGGTCATTTTTCATTACACTCATACAAGACATGGTATGTCCGGATAAGGTGTTTAAATCGGTTAGGTAGACGTCTTTCACTCATCTACCTTCAAGTATTACCTCATGGGTTTTGGCATCAATGATTCGACAAAGACTAGCACTAAATTCAACCAAGTTACCACGGTCTCATAATTGAGAGATGTTAAGGAGATTATGCTTCAAACCTTTGACAAGCCGCACATTGTCGACACAAAGTAACGATGAATTACCAACCTTCCCAATGCCTATTGCTTCACCTTTCTTGTTGTCACAAAACGTTACCGTGCCACCATCATAAGCTTCAAGTGAGAGAAATTGGCTTTTGTTTCCCGTCATGTGACGAGAACATCCACTATCCAAGTACCAATTGCGGCCGCCTCTCACCAATACCTACAAGAGATTAGACTTTAAGTTTAGGAATCCAAATAATTTTGGGTCCCTTCTTGCAATCAACTTGTTTAAGAAGATATTTCTGAATCCATATTTGCTTTACAACTTTAACATTTCTCTCAATGTCATTATGTATCTTTTTGCAAGCATTAAAGACATGACCAGTTTTTCCACAATAGTTGCAAATGATGTATTCGAGAAGACCAACATACTTCCTTCTTCGGAAATCAGTTTTGCTAGGATCTGGTTTCTGAATGTAACAGTGCGACTGACTGTTCTATTTAAAACCAAGACCAGCAACTCTATCACACATTTTGGATCGACTAGTGAGAAAATTCAAGATATTTTGACTTCCTTCCCATTTTTTAGACACATGTTTAGCTTCATTAAGTTCCTCGCTAAGTTTATCAATTTTAACCACAAGCAGCTTGTTCTTTTCCTTAGAAATGTCAAGATCATTTTTCATCACGACACACTTGGATTTAAAGTCAATGATGGTGTTGATTTTATGATCAATGTCAATCTTAAGGTTGGAGATGCAAAAGTTCAATTGAGTGACTTTAAGGTCGGAAGAGCAATTCTTGTGATTGTCATGTTGAATCTTAACAAGTTTTTCATGAAGGACTCTAATTTCCCCTTTGAAGACATTAAGATCAGCCTTGAGTCGATCATTCTCAGTGGTTAGGGTTTTGATGAGTTCATGAGACGAAGGATTTTGTTTTTTCAAGGTCAAAGGCAACGGTCAGAGGAACTGTGACTTTCAGAGTTTCAACTTCTTCTTCAAGGTCGACTATCTCAGTTTTAGACAACTCAAGATCTTTGATGAGATCATCACGCTACTTTGAAATTTTTGAAATTTGAAAAACTAAGGAGGTGTTAATCTCTTCAAGTTCTGAGGGAGTAGTGCGAGAGTTAGAAGTTTTATGTAGATCAAGTTCATTCATCAGGATTTTGTTCAGTTTCCTTAATCTCTTAAATTCAGCTTCCATTTCAAAGGTAACAGTCACAATGTCTGTGTCATTTAGTTCCTATTTTAAGAGGACATTCTCTTGAGCGATCTCCTCTATTTGATCTTGCATAACATCTAATTTCTCAGTTTGGGTTCGACACTTGTCAAATAATTTATCAAGCAAATTGCACACCTTATCTTTGGAGTACGTTATAACCTTAGCCTTAAGATATTTAACCTCATTGTCGGAATCGGAATCGGATTCATCCGGATGTGCCATGAGACACCTAAGAGACTCACTCCTAGCAAGTTTATGTGTATTATTTTTAAGATTGTTTGTGAAACACATTTTAGCCTCTAGTTGCTCCTCGATGGGTTCATCGTCCTCGGAGTCGGACATGCCCCAAATGGCGGACATGACTTTATGCTTAAGTTCTCTCTTAGCCGTGTCTCTTCTATCCTTAGATTTGATGTCATTCCATTTTGGGCCTTATTTAATTAGATGACCTTTGTCACAACATTTGAAACATCCCATAGCGAAATTAGGTCGTTTCTTAGGAAAACGTTTTCTAGCATTGTTCACTTTGAAATTTTTGAATCCTTGGCTATTGACCATCCCAACAAGGTTTCTTAAATACATGGCAAAATCATCTTCCTCTTCTCCTTCCTCATCACTTGAGGTGGATTTAAGAGCAAGTCCTTTTCCCTTTCACTACAAAACGAACTCGGGAAATTGACGGACAAAATCCGTCAGTAACACCGAAAATCCGTCAGTAATTTCAATTACTGACGGAATTTTCGTCAGTAACACGCGTCACTTCAATTGATAACGAAAAAACGACTTCTGACGGATTTTCCGTCAGTAATTGAAACTCCTGACGGCTTACTGACGGAAGTTTCGTCAAGCAATTCAATTGGAAAGTCAAGATTGACTTGACTGTACTGAAGGAAATTCCGTCAGGAAAGTCAAGCTTGACTTGACTTACTGACGGAAATTCCGTCAGTACTTAATAGAGTAGTGGCTGGATACAACAGCCTGCTGTCCGGCCACAATGCGTTTTTTGCATTGTTTTAAACGGTGAAAATTTCAACAAAACCTGCAATACAGAAAATACATACATTCACCGCAAAGCGGTAATTCATACTCACATAGACCGCATGGTCGGGAATCAACAAAAGGCAATAAAAATAAAGGGAAAGATCGATGAAAAATGGAAAAAAAATTCATTACATAAAATGTTAAACAAATTCATACAACTTTGTTTTTACAAGCTTACAAATTCAACCGGTTCCCTAACTTAGGTAGATGATAAATTACTAACCTAAGGGGGTAACATGAGCTCCTCCAAAACCGTGCTCGTCGTCCGCGTTGTCATCTCTTGGACGTGGAGGAGGGAAGTTGTTGCACAACTCCGGGGGAAGAAATCTCATCATAGCCGCTTGCATGGCTGCCATTTGCGCGGCTTGGCTCTCCATTTGTTGTTGATTGGCCCGTACTTGTGCTTCAAGGGCAAGTCGGGCGGCTCGCTCATGTTCTCGTTTATTCGCAAGTGCATTCAATTGCTCCATCATTTGAGTATTTTCACTTGCGAATCGAGTGTAATCTGTAGGATTGTAGGAGAAAGATACGCGTGCACTTTTGTTGCAAGGTGGATCATACCACACTTCTTTCCCCTTGTCTCCCATCCCGAAGAGCCTCGACTTCTTATCGAATCCGTCTGCAGCTTTGTAGTATGCACGTAATTCGTCTGGGGTCTCGCCAGTTGGCGTTGGCTGACTCATCTCCTCGGTGTAAGCTTCCTGAACCAACATAAAAAAAATTATATAATTAAAAACATTAAGTAATCAAAACAAAACGAAACTAATAAAAAGTATTAAAATTGGATATAAAAAAAACTCCTTAGTAATTATTAGACAAACTTACGTTTGTCTTAGCAGCTCTAGGGTTAACCCACTCGCCCTTCTTGTTCTTTTTTGTTTTCTCAAACAACTTGTACGGCGTAGGATCAACCTGAAAGTATTATAAAAACATTAAGTGATTTATCGGCAATATTAATCCTTCATAATTAATATGCAAATTGTATGTGAAGTAAAAAATAAAGGACTTACCAATTCTTTAAACGCATCGGAACAACTCTTCTGGCCTAGAGTATGGGTGCCCACCGCTTTCTCGCCACCTGACCGTCCATTAGCCTTGTTTATGTTAGATTTCTTGGCGAATTCGGGATCGTTTTCGGGCCTATTTCTAATGTTTTCCCACCAACTTTCGGGCACCCATTCCAGCCTATTTTTGTTATACTTGCAGCCATTAACAAGTGACGTAATCCGCCTCGTGACCTGTTTCTGCCAGTCGGGCTTCAGGTCGTAGTTCGGATCGACCGAGTTCACATGATTCTATTTCATCATAAACAACTTGTTAATAATTGCTGAAATTGTATAACAACACTTTTTGAATGAAAACAATTACTTTTTAGTAATAGATACAACCGTAATAAAATATACCTGAAAGTAATCCCACATCCGCCTACACTGGTAGTGGCTCGCTTCACTCCATTTGGTGAAGTATTCTCGGCCTATGGTACGAATAAAAGACCAAGTAACGTATTGCTTGATCGGCTTGTCGTCCCACCTGAAAAATATACATATTAGAACGAACGTGATAATAAAAGATAATAGAAGTTAGCGTAAAAGTGATAATAAAATAAAGTTTGCGATAATAAAAGTATTCTATATATTAATTAGACACTAACCATTGGCCTATGGCAGGATTGCGAGACAGAATAATCCGGTTACTCTCCTGCTGTGTCGTCGGGATCGCCACCTGCTCTTGCTCTTGCTCCTGCTCCTGCTCCTGCTCCTGCTCCTCCTCCTCGTTCCGCTCATCATCAGCACGACGAGAACGACTAGTGCTACCTATGATTCGTCTGATAAACGACCCACCTGCCATAAGTAAAAGCTATATACAATGGAAATTGTTAGGTAGTTCAATATATAAAAACCGTGACCAAACGTTTTGAATTACAATGCAAAGTTTCAAATTTGATTATAATTGTATTTTGACAAATAGATTACAATTAACTAGTGACCCTCACTATCACTATCACTACAAATCCACAAACTTTCATCATCTGAAAAAAGTATTCCGACTTCTTCATCATCTTCCTCATTTTGTAGTAGTTGAATATCTTCATCTTCATCATCTTTTTCTTTTTCTTCACCGATGTCCTTGTCATACTCCCCTTCACCCCTTTCAACAACCACTTCATATTCATCCTCACTTTGTGTCTCTTCCACCAAAATTGGTGAAATTGACTGACTATTGACAACCACATCTTATTGGAAGACAATTTCGTCAACAGGAGCATCAACATGCGATCGTGCCTTGATTTTAAAAACCGCGGACCATTGATTATCTTTCTTAGTGGTTGGATAAGGAGCATAACACACTTGATCCACTTGAAAAGCTGCCACGAATGGGTTATGTCCACGAAGTTTCTTTTTTAAGTTTACATCGACAAGTCCGTATACCTTATGGATACTAACTCCTTGTGGGGCATTATCAAACCAATCACATTTAAACAATATGGCTTTATAAATTCTGTGCTCGGTATAATAAGAAAGCTCAACTACTTCATTAAGGGTTCCGTAGTAGTCCAACCATTCAGTAGAACTCACACAAACCCCATTGCTTATAGTAGCTTTCGGAACATCAACTCCCTCTTTAAAAGCACGAAATTTGTAGCCATTGATAGAATATCTTCTCCATGTCCTCACCCAGTTACTTGGACCCCCTGCGAGAGCTATTATTAAAGGATCCTTCAATCTATAAGCCTATATATCAATAAAACAATATATTAATTATATTAAGATGTTATATTCTCAATATTAATTATTAGTTAATAAGAAATTGAAATGTGATCTTACTTCATTTCCCAACCATTTCGAACAACTTTTGTCATGTTTGCTCCAAACATCATCATAAGACGTGACATCAGGATATGTGAGTTTGATGTACGTCTCGAATTCCCTAATAATAAGACGTGACATCAAGACATGTTTTAATTAGTAATGTACGTTTTAACTATAATGAATTAATTTTATTACGAAAAGTTATTTGTGTAATAATGAATCAACAACTTACTTTTTATAAGTCTCTAAAAATTGCCCACAGTTTCTTAGCACATAAAAATGAGCTTCTTCAAACTCTTTTTCATTTAAGTACCTCGTTATACATTTCCCGGTAGTATTTCCCAAGTCATCATTGAACAACTCGGGTATATTTGAATCTAGTTGGTTATCGGAATTCACACCAACCTCCAAGTCCTTCGCTTTTGTGTCAATGTGATGTTCAAAATATAGGGAACAAAAATTAGAAATTTCCTCTAACAAAAAAGCGTTGCATATGGACCCCTCGACCCGAGCTTTGTTGCCAACCTTCTTTTTCAAATGATTAAGGAACCTCTCAAATGGATACATCCATCGATATTGGACAGGTCCTCCAACTTTCGCTTCATAAGGTAAGTGAATAGGTAAATGCTCCATGGAATTGAAGAAAGAAAGGGGAAATATCATTTCTAACTTGCATAATATCTCCGCAATTCTTGAATCTAGATGTTCCATGGAATAAACTTTAATCGTAGAAGTACACAAGTCTCTAAAAAATTGGCTTATCTCAGTTATAGCATTCCAAGAATTCGTCGGGAGTAAATGTTTCAATGCAACAGGAAGTAACCGTTCCATAAAGACATGACAATCATGACTTTTCATGGAATGTAACACCAAATTTCTATGGTCAACACACCAACTCAAATCTAAAGCATAACCATCCGGGAATTTCAAACTAGCAACCCATTCGCATAGAGCCTTCTTCTCCGCTATCTCTAAAATAAACCTAGATGATATGGGTCGTTTCAAGCAATACTCAAGAAAGTCGGCTTTACCCTTAGGGCCAAATGAAGTTTTCTTTGTTACATTCATCACCGTGTTGATAAGTTGTTCCAAAATTTTTTTCTCAATGTGCATAACATCTAAGTTGTGTCGAATCAACAATGTCTTCCAATAAGGGAGTTCCCAGAATATGCTTTGTTTCCACCAACCTTCAGTTTTGTCGTCTTTCAATCTTTTCATTTCTTCAGCAGAAGACTCGACAACTTTTGGTAAACCTTTTACCGAATCCCAGACTTCAGCGCCGGTTAATTTGATTGCAACTGTGGTACCCTCAGTTTTCCTATTCTTTAGAAAATGCTTACAATTGTTGCGGAAAGGATGATCATGTTTCAAGAAAGTACGATGACAATCGAACCAACAAACCTTTCGACTATGTTTCAGAAAAAAAGATTTAGGATCTTTTTGAAGACAATAAGGACAAGCACGGTATCTGGCTGTGGACCAACCGGAAAGCATGCCATATGCAGGAAAATCATTGATCGTCCATAGTAGTGCCACTTTTAATTGAAAGTTACGTTTCTTAGAGACATCATAGGTATCCACACCGGTTTCCCAAAGTTCTTTCAACTCTTTGATCAACGATTGGAGGTAGACATCCAATTTTGCTATAGGGTTATTAGGACCTGGAACGATCATAGATAAGAACATAAATTGCCTCTTCATGCATAACCAAGAGGGTAAGTTGTACGGGGTTACAATCACGGGCCAACACGAGTAAGACTTCCCGAATTGGCCATAAGGTGAAAATCCATCTGTACACAAACCTAGGCGAACATTGCGAGGCTCACTTGCAAATTCTAGATGCTCTCTATCGAAATGTTTCCACGCTTCTCCATCACTTGGGTGTGCCATTGTCCCTCTTTCTCTTACTCGAGAGTTTTTATGGTGCCAACTCATCTCACCTGCTATGTGTGTGGTTTCAAATAGTCGTTGTAACCTTGGCGCAAGCGGGAAATAAGTCAGTGGTTTACAAGGTATTCGCTTCCGGCCACTTAAATTCTTTTTACCTTTATACCGAGAGGCATGACATTTGGTACATTCCTCAAGATCGGCATTTTCTTCCCAAAAAAGCGTGCAACCGGTAGGACATGCATCGATTTTCACATGGGGTAGTTGGAGTCCCTTAAGCAAATTCTTACTCTCTTGAAAATTGCGCGCCATTTGATTATTTTTTGGAATAATGTCACTAATTAACGACATAAAACCATTGGCGCATCTAAGAGATAAGTTGTTCTCACATTTGAGTGCTACCAACCTAGCAGCCGCTTGCAACAAACTCATACTACTTCCCTCATACACTGGTTGTTCGACTTTATTTAACATTCTAAAAAAGGCTGAAACTTGGGGATGTGGGGGATAACGAACTTCTTCATCGCTAAGGTCGTCGGGATTAAGTCGAGCCTCTATTATTTGCTCAACATTATCACGTAATGCATCTTCAACCAACTCCCGGTAAGGATTCTCACTAACTACGATACTACTTGAACTCTCTTCGGTAGCCAGTTTCTCACCGTGATACTTCCATACATAATAATTACCAGTAAAACCATTCGACCATAGATGATTTTGGACCTCCCTTTTCGATTTAAAAGCTAAGTTATCGCATTTTTTAAATGGACACCTCATTTCACCGCCTAAATCCTTAAACTCACTAGATTGTTCCGCGAATTCAGTAAACTCTTTCACCCCATTTGCAAATATCAGCTTGGGTTTCTTTTTTTCGTCTAATCTTTCATACATCCACTGTCGTTCTAATCTTTTCATGTTATTATGTATCTACATTTAAATATATATATATGTTATATAAATAAATTATCAGAAATTAACAACAATGATAATCAATAATCACACATAGTAAATTAAACATTTATTATTATCAATATATATATATATATATATATATATATATATATATATATATATATATATATTCTAT
>JAIUZE010014247.1:0-27150 GCA_022085475.1 Heliosperma pusillum | reverse complement strand
GTTGTTAGGAGGCGAACGCAATGCGTTGGTCGACCCGACCGTCAAATGTTGTATACTTGCGAGGTGGTGTTATTGCATGTAGCGTACTAGCTTGAATTTTGACTATAGATCTCTTTCCGCCTCTTTCGTGAATTGATCTACCGAATTTGGGGTACTCGGCATATTTATTGTAAGTCCGTGTCTTGGATGTGGAACGTCTTACCACATGTCGAATCGGAACACGTCTTATTCCGAGAGTCTAGCCAGTTTTAGACTAGGACCGTATTATTATCGTCGTCCTACCGAGAGGATTAGAGTCTTGTGTGTACGAAACGTCTTATCGTACATGGTTCCGGGAAACGTCTTATCCCGTGAACTTGTTTGTCTGGGTCATGAGTATACGAAACGTCTTATCGTATACGGTTCAGGGAAACGTCTTATCCTGTGTACTTCCATTGACTTGTCTTGCTATTGTACACGATGCTAGTGCGTTTCATTTACCGTGAGAGATGTTGTCAATATATTGGTATGATTACATGAATGATTATATGATTGATCATTGAATGACTTGGCATGGTTTGTTTGTCGAGTCTCAGTCTTATCAAACTTATACTGCTAACGGTGAGATGTAAGCCCTAGTGAGCGTATTCGGTTGCCTAAGAGTGTCTTCCCCGAGTCTTGAATAACATGATGGTTCCTCAATTTGATTTCCATATGAGCTTATCATTATATATTGGATTGCCGATTTATTCTTATCGTAACTCACATGGATATCTATATATGCATGATTTCACTTTTGTATTTCCTTATATGTACGTTTAATGTGATATGGCTGGGAGAACCCGGAGTTACTCCCCACTGATTGTGGCGTTCATGTTTTTCATGAATGAACAGGTTGCTTGCATGGATGGCTTTTTGCTTATGCTATTTTGGGTTCGGGTGTGAGCTCGCGGGCGTTGTCCCTGGATGAAACACCTCTAGACGTTGTTTAGCTAGTTGCTAATTACTTTGTCTTTTGTTAACACTTTGAGAGACTACGTCTCTTGTGTATTTTTATTTAGTTTGCAATATTTTGACACTCCTCGTATTTTTCTATCTTGCATGTATAAAGGTTTTTAAAATACCGTATTTTCCGCTATATAATTAACATGCTTGTATGTTTTATATTTCCGCATTCGCGAGGGTTGTCACATGAAATTCATCATTAGAATCATTATTAATATAATCACCTTAATCATTATAGGATTCTTATTTCATAGTTTGATTTCCTACATCTTTTTCCTATTAATTTACTTAATCACATAAATTAGATATAACATTGTAAGATTACCATTGTGTAAATACAATAAATAGAATTGTAATATTGAAATGATTTACTAGTTAAAATGAATTAAAAGAAGAGTCGATACCAATAGAACCACCTAGTTTGTTTCTTCCTTTGGTCGTGTCAAATTCTATAACTTTGTTTAGTGGCCATGAACAATTGTTTGTATTAGTCAATTTCCGTCTTTATAACGAGAGTTGGGATGGGAATTAGGACTACCAATTGGGGTTTAGTGACCTAACCATGCTGCGAGGACGTTAGAACCCATTAAAAAGTCGGTACGAATCCGAGAGGAATATACCGCTACAAGGCTTAGACAATCGTAGTAATTCTAATGTTGGTATCAATAAAGCTTTTAAATCGTTTTACATGAATTTCTCTTTCACTATATCAATTTGATTAGATAGTTTATTTTTCCGTTTTAGATAGTTTATTTTATTGTTGTTTAGTTAGTTTACTTTACCGTCATTTTATTATCGTTCTTAGGTAGTTTACTTTATTGTCATTTTATTAGTTTAGTTAGGTAGCCTTTCAATACTTGTCATTTTAATTATCGTCAATTAGATTAGATTTATTTTATTGCAATTTACATACTTGTTATTAAATATCGTCATTTAGATCAGCACACTTCCCCGATCGGATTCGTGACTACCCGATCGGGTAAGTTGTCTGCTTCGAGTTTTAAATATCGTCATTTACATACTTTTCATTTAAATATCGTCATTTACATACTTGTCATTTTATTTTATGTTAGTAGTTTAGACAGCCACCTCAAATGACTCGAACTTAAATGAAAATCTTTCCATAGCAATTCATAGCTAACACGTACTCCCTGAGGATCGACACCCTACTTCCCTAATTACATTCCTTATGTTGTTAGCCTAAGTGTGGGTAATTATTTTTGTATCGGGACCACGACATAACCGACCAAATTTTGGCGCCGTTGCTGGGGAGCACTGTTTTGTTTATCTATGTATTGCTGATTTTTGTTTAAAATTCTACCAATTTTAGGTGCAACCGTACCTTTAATCGTCACTAACTTTACTCTTTGTGTTTTTCTTGTAGGTTGACAAAAATGGTGCTAAAAAAGGAAGATCCAAGGTACCGGGTTTTTGAACTTGCTAGTGGGATCCTAAGGGTCCATATGACTTTGATTGCTCTCATTGAGGGGAACCAATTTAGTGGTAAGCCAAATGAAAACCCATCACACCATATCCAAACCTTTTTTGAATTGTGTCAAACTTTTGTGAGGGAGGGAATCACCCAAAACCAAATTAGAGAAACTCTCTTTTATTTATCACTAAAGGGAGAAGCTAAATGGTGGTTCACCCGTCCTTTAAAGGATGCCACAAAACCAATGGATTGGGAAGAGATCATCATCGCTTTTCACCGTAGGTTTAAACCTCGAACCACTATGTCAAACCTATCAATTAATTCACAAAAAGAAAGTGGGGAAGGTTCACAAAGTAATGGGGGAGAGCGAAAGAAAAGTCGAGTGGAAACTTCAAGTGATGTTGACACTACCATTTCCTTAGCCTGTCCCGTTCAACCAAACGAAACCACCCCAAAATGCACTTTATATCGTCCAAAAGCTTTAAAACCATTTACCTCACTAACAACACCTTGTGAACTTTGTGGTGGGATAGGTCATGTACCTCAACGATGTGGGAATAGACTCACATCATTAAACCCCTTTCACCCACAATTTCGTCAAACTCAACCCACTAATACACCTCCTACTATGCCACACTCATCCTTTCAAAATGATCATGTGATAGCAAAAGTAGATGTTAAGTTAAGGGAAGTAATCCAAGCCCAGCATAATATGTACTCATACTTCTTTTCTAGCTTAAACTCACTCAAATCAACCATTTTGTCTCTCCAAAAGAGAGTAGAAGAATTGACCCCATCGAGTTCTAGCCAAACCACCCAAGAGAGTGAAGAACCGTTGATTGTCACAATTGACATGATTAGTGACAAACCTTGTGATCATCCTCTTGGGAATGGAAAGAGTAAGGAGCCCATTTTTAAGTTACCCCATGAACTTTGCAATAATCCTACACTATCCAAACCGACCCAAGTCCCTACACATGAGGAGACCACCCGTCTCGAAACTTTGATCATGACATTGATAAAAGCTCAAGGGAAATTAGAAGAAAGAGTTGTTGAAACAACAAGGGCAAATGACAAAGCACTAGTACAAAATAGCCCTACAGTGGCGGTTGTAAGAGCCCAATAATGGCGGTTTTCTAGCGACGTGTATGCTGGGGTCATATAAAGTTTGTGTCGGTTGTAAAACCGCCACCATAGAGTATGCTTTAATGGCGGATGTGGGTATGGACCGCCACTATAGGGTGACATGTGGTGTCCGTTTTGAGTCTAAATCCGCCACCATAGTGTAAGTTGTGGTGTCAGTTGTGAATATGAAACCGCCATTATAGGGTTACCTATAACGGCGGTTGTAGGTAACGATTCGCCACTAAAAGCGAACTTATAGTGGCGTTTCTAACATAAGAACTGCCATAATATGCAAACAAATTGTGGCGTTTGTAACTTAAGAACCGCCACTATAGATAGATATTTAAAAAAAAAATACTACCGTAATTACGACAACAATGTCATATAGATTTGACAATACAAATATCAAATGAAAAAATAATACATACAAAAGAATGTCAACCAATAAACTTGCATATCATCCAAACACGACAATAATGTCGATGTTAAAATATTATACATCCATGTATATAAATATTTACATACACATCTTAGTTAATGAACTAAACAACATTACATGTTCTCTAAATGTTTGGTAGCTCACACCTCTTTAACATTATTCATCTCGTCAATTAACATTGTTGAATCTGCAATAATACATTCAACAACCCAATTGTAAGAAAAACAGCCAAAACAATATTCAATCAACCGTAAAATATTGCTTAAAATCAACCTAAGACACTCTATAAATAGCGAACTATCAATCCATGTTTATGATTAGCATTAACATAAATGCAACCTCACTTCATTAGTACACTTAAAGTGGTTATTTGGTTGCCCTTTTAATTCATGGGAAGAAAAACTCCCATGAATTGAAAAACTTGCATGTTGTTTGGTTGCCCATTAATTAATGGGAAGTAGAACTTCTCATGACTTTTGATTTGTAAGCGGTCATGCCTAAAATCTACCGAGGAGGGATTCCATATCTTTAATTGTTGAGGACACTATATTTTTATACAAAATTACGTGTTAAATAAAGATTTCAAGCTCATATAATAGGTATATAGATATCACACTTATAAGAAAATAATTATCGATACTTACCTCAAATGGCAATCAAGTAATTTTGTAAGGTCGAATAGAGGGTTTGCTGGGTTTGCTAGCATGGTAGCCTACAAAAGAGGACGATAATAATATTTTAGTCTAGAAAATATAATCGAGAATATCTAACCAAATGATAAAAAAACCATTGTTTAAAATATAGTCGAGAATATATCAAGTCCACTAAACATTCTATGAGAAACTTTGCTATTAATCATCTTAAAAAACAGCAGTCAAAACATAGAATTACTCCGTTCAGCTATGTAATTTCAGACTACAACAAAAGTTTCAACTAATTAGGGTCTAAACTTCATAGTAAACTAATATAAAATTCACAATATATATTGACATTTTCGATATTGTTTAAAAATATCATTAGCTTCTAAAATAGCTGAACGGTGATCCATGCTCATGGATACGAAACCAACCTAAAAAAATACCCAAATAACCAAACACGCATAAACAAGCTCAATAAACCTCATTTTGCGTAAGAACGTACCTTCTCATAGCTATTTTGCTTATCTTCCATATTTAATGAATTGCGTGATAATGTCTCCAGCAGCATACACACATAAAAAGAGAATGAAGGTACGTAAAAAAACCCAACAACATTGACAAATCTTAGATTAAAAGAAATATGAAGAAGTTTCACAGCTTATAACATTCAAAAAGTGGCAACAGTAACTTGAAACTAGTACCAGCTTAATCCTTTACGCAAAACATTATCAGTGATTAGAAAAGCAAATCTCGAAAGCAAACTTCCTTGCAATATTTATTTAGCACATCCAACCAGGTTATCCTTTACATCGCGAGAAACTTGTGACATACCTGAAATCCACTGAGAAGATATTCCATCTGTGAGAAGATGATATCACAGTCGCAAATGTAATGATGAAGTAAAAAAAGATTAGAATTTTCTTTTATCCTGCAGAGTCAAAAAAGAACTAGTAGATATTAACGATCGCACAAAATGTAGGAAACCAAGGAGAATATAGAACTTTGATAAAGAAAGGCAGAGAAAGATTTGCTAAACATTGAATTTTAAGTGTAAAAAATATAGGACTAAGACCGTCTTAAGAAAAGAATGAAAGATTAAGAATCAACCAATTCCTCAATATCTAAAAATACTAGCACAAACCTAAATAAATCAAGTTCAACTTCTCATAAGTTGTTCTCAACAGTTTGTGTAATATGTAGTTTAACTATTCTGTACAGTCAAAAGCCAGTTCAGTATTAAAGGCGGTCTTATTACCTATATGGCTATACTAGTAGTCAGTTCAGTATTTTCCCTTGGCTATCCATGAAAGTAAAATAAAGTTCACGAGTTCACTATTGTTTTGAGTGTACGTTGATTTAGCAAGCTGATTAATGCATCATTCATGTACATTGAATATATGAATTCCATGGGACTGACGGTGATGATATATGAAAATGCCTGTTAACCCACTTTAGTGCTAGAGTTTCACATCTTAATAAATTGGTTGTTTGGCTGTTCTTATTACAGTTATCCTGCTAAAGATTGTTTCTAATTTACCTAGCTGATTGTTAGATGCATTGCATAAAATTATAAAATGAACGTACTAATGTTTGCAGAGGGTGCAGCAGCTATTGTATATAAACATAGAACGTTTGTTTCACGCTTCCACTGTCTCCCAAGTATCCAACTCCAGTAGATATAGTTAACTCCTCACTGAACCTACAACCTGCATTAGTTCTATCCTTGTGTGATTGAAGCAAAAAGTAGCCTTTATCACAAAGATGCGTCAAAACCTAAGCATCTATAATCTCGAGGGACCACACATCAAAACAATTGATGATTAACTATTGTATTACTCTAGAAATTGCTCTCTTATTCATCGAACTAGTCTAGACATTCCATCAAATAAATTCATACAGTCATACCACGATCCTCCCCCATTGCTATTCTCATAAACCAACCAAACAAATCCAACTAATCTCTTCAATTGTAGATAAACCAATACTAGTCACACTAATCAATGCAACCATTTCAAACAAATTCATGTAGAAAACCAAATACATAACCCCGAACTGAAATTAGGGTTTATTTTGACTGAAATTAAAATGAAAATGAAAAGTTACCAATTGTAGAGAACGAAATAGATTGATAGTGATCTATGAAGGAGAAGAAGGACCGAGTCGAGAAGAGGCGGCGTGGTAAGAAACGGACTGCATGTGGCAGTGGCG
Organism: Heliosperma pusillum; assembly: GCA_022085475.1. Classification (NCBI taxonomy): domain Eukaryota; kingdom Viridiplantae; phylum Streptophyta; class Magnoliopsida; order Caryophyllales; family Caryophyllaceae; genus Heliosperma; species Heliosperma pusillum. The sequence goes on along the minus strand of JAIUZE010014247.1, from coordinate 20,324 downwards.
GCGGTGGTGGGGTGAATTAGATGATGGAGTTTTGTCGCTGTGGTGAACGAATGCATTGGAGATAAGGGATTGTCGCGGAGGGATAACCACCATAAGGGTTGTGCGAGTGATGTTGTCACTGTTGTGGTGGAGATAGTGGGTGGGATTGTGGGAGTTATCTGTTTTATGGTATGATGCAGTAGCTGGTAAAATTTAAGGGGTTATGGGCTTATATTGTTTTAGCATTAGCTTTAATACTTCACTTGTATTAGAAGCGTCACAGATGTCCTTTTGCCATCACAAATGTCCTTTTGCGTCGGTTTTATACAAACGCGATGTAAATAGCTATCTCAAAAGTGACACCGATTAACGTCGGTTTTGAAAAAACCGCCACAAAAGCTCTATATGGCGGTTTTTTTAAAAAACCGCCACCAAAAGATTCATCTATTACGTCAATTCTTATCAAAACCGCCACAAATAGTTGATATATTACTTTTTACGTCGTTTTATATAAGAACCATCACTATAGCAGCGTCACGATAGGGGTTTTTTCTACTAGTGAAGCTTTCTCAAGGTTGGAAGCAAGGATTGGCAAAACATCAAGAGAAAAAGAAGCAACCAAAGACTCTCACAAGGAACCTACCCTTGAAGAAGGGAAGGTTATCATTCCTTCCAAACTTAAAGATCCAGGTTGTTTTAACATTTCTTTCACAATGAATCTTCGTAAGGTCAGAAATGCATTGTGTGATTTAGGAGCCGCTATTAGCGTCATGCCTTTTTCTTTTTATCACGACCATTGCCCAAAACAAATGAAGATTACTAATACTAGCCTTCAACTAGCCGATGGATATATGCATACTCCAGCAGGAATTGTGGATGATGTCCTCATTCAGATTGGATACTTTCTTATTCCCGTTGATTTTTATGTTATATTTTCAAAGAAAGAAAGAGACGACTATATTATATTAGGAAGACCCTTCCTAAATACAGTTGGGGCTTGTATAGATGTTCAAGGAGAGAAGATCACCTTTGAAATGGATGGATCAAGTGCCACCTTTGATAAAAAGGGGAATGTATTGAATGTAGGAGATGGTGACCTCGAAGCCTTCAAAGCTTCGGAAATATTTTTGAATGAGATTGCCATGGATGTTGGTAAGGGTAAATGAAAACAAATTCAAGGACGAATCAAGCTACAAGGAGCTAAATCCCTTCACAAGGCTTAAGGAGCTAGGGATTCAAAGTCTAGCATGACTTAAAAATGCGCTTGTCGGGAGGCAACCCGTCTTTCTCTTTGTTTTCTTTTTTATGCATTCTTTATTCCACTTATTAGAAAATGATTTGGACTATTTTATTTGGACTATCTTTTTGAAATTTTGGGTTGTAATAGTTAGAAACAATTACCATTTTACTTATTATTTACCTTTAGAAATGCATACTTTGTTGATAGTTTTTCGTACTTGGAATTGGAGGACTTATTGAGACGAGAAGGAGCTATCCTTGGCCCATGTTGCCAAGATTATTGAGGTTATTAAGTATGTTCAAGGACATAGCCAAAAGGTAAGAGCAAGTAGCAAAGAAAAAAGAAACAAAATCCGGACCAGCAGACTTCCCCGATCGGATTGCTGTATACCCGATCGGGTAAGTTGTCTGATTCGAGTTTGGTTCTATTTTCTTTTATAAAGCCAACTTGCTACCCTTTGCTTGCTGCCATATACCCGTGTTCTTCAACTTCAAGCTCAAAATTTCTCAAAAACCTTCATTTCTTAGTCTTTTCTTACAAACTTTGTCACAATAGTTCATCCAAGGCAACATCTAAGCATTATCAAGTAAGTTAATTTTATTTTAGTTACTTCAATCTCTCTATTTTTCAGAAATCCAACATAAACAAACCCTAACCCTAATTTGGGGGTTCTTGATTTTACTTGAAAAACTTGTTTAAATTGGATTTCTAATGCTTCTTACATGATATAGAGTGAATGTTAGTGATTAATTTGTTAGCTTACTATGATTTAAATGTTCATTTGCCAATTAGGATACTCATCTTTACTATATGCTAAGAACTTATGCTTAAGTGGTAGTATGATGCTTGAATTCATGCTTCTTACTATGAACTTATGATCTTATTGTGTTAATTTAGTATTAGTACCTTTGAGTAGTGGCCAAACTCATGATTCAAGTATATGTTGCTCATCTTAGTGACATATTGTTATGCTTAAAAACATCAATTTGTGCTCAAAGATAGCACGATAATGTTTCACTAAGGTAGCTATGCTTGAATTTGTGCTTAAAGCCTAGTATTATAACACTTATGCTATCAATTTGTGTTTATAATGAAGTGTTCTAATACTAGCTTCTTTTAGCAAATGGCACCTACAATAAGGAGATCAAAGAGGGCAAGAACCTCCAACCAAGGAGAAAGTAGTAGAACCCAAGAAGAAGACATAGAAATGGTAGAAGCAGATGATCAAACCGGGAGTCAAGAAGAACAAGGAGCTATGCATGATCCTCACTTTCCGGATGTAGAATTTAATTCAAACAAGCAATGGCAAAACTGGTGCATTATTAAAAGCAAAGGTATGAGGGCTACAAAATTCCTAGATGTTTCTTCTTTAAGGCACATGAAGCTTTATGAGCATGTCAAGGTGTTATTTAGGGGTTTAGGAATGAATGCTAGTATGAACTTTAGTTATAAGACTTACCCTCAATTAACCCTTGAATTCTTGAGCTCTTTTGAGTTGCATAGGTCTAGGAATAGAGGCTCTATCCCCCAAGTCCGGTTCCGATTGTTTAATGATGACTATAGTATGGACTTAGGGACCTTTGCCAGCCAATTCGGTCTCACCTTTGAGGATACGGTTACCTCACCTCCCGAAAGCTTTGATGTTAGCCTAGTTTGGAGCGCAATTTCTACTTACCCTGTCTCTCGTTGGGACCATGTCCCACACCAACATATCCATCGTCCCGCCATTAGAATCTGGTAAAGATTCATGGGATGGACCTTTTTGGGCCGAGCTGAACCTCATTTGGTGAGAAGGGTAGAGTTAGAAATTTTAGGAGGATTCTTGAATATGAATGGTGAAGAACCTTGGTCAATTAGTATTCCGTACTATTTTGCTGTTCAGTTAACTAAAGCTACTAATCATAAGAACACTGCCATTGTTTATGGAGGTCTTATCACTCACCTTGCTATGCGAGTTTGTGGTTTTAACCAAGCCACCACTGACCTCCAGGCATTGACTACACCTCCCACCAAGATGGGAAATGGGTTGGATTATGATTATTTTGTTCAGCTTAATTGGTTTCGTGTCTCTCACCCCCATATGATTTGGAGGATAGCTGGCCATGATTCGGTCAAGTTGATCGCTGAGGTAAACCAGATTCCATTACTTAGGCAAAGTCCTCAACTTCAGGAGGGTGAGGCTATCTTACCCCGTCCCACTTACTTCCTTCATGTTGGGGATATTACCCCCAATGACCCCCCCTGTTCATATTAGATCCCGCCGCCCTGAGGTAGGATCATCCGCTCAGTCGACCCATGCTACAAGCGACGTGACCGCCATGTTTGAAGCCTTGACCTTGTCCATTAATAGAATTCGGTCCGACCAGCAGCTTGCTTTGCACCCCATTTATGACCACTTAGCTAGGCAAGGTGTGATTAGACCTGAGGGCCCCCACCCGTCTTTCTATACTTGGCCCGAAGGGGGGTATGGTACTACTTATGATGCAGGTGTGCAGCAGACCGGACCTGATTACTGTGGAACTGACTATGGCATTGAGAGTTTTGGAGGGTATATAGGTGATTTTAGAGATCACCAAGTAGAGGAGTACCAGTCCTTAGAAGCCAGCAACCCCACCGGGATCATTGCTTCTAGTGGTAGTTATTATTGTGCAGATGATACCTACTATACAGATGCTCCCCTTGTTTATACTAGCTTGGGGGAGGCTAGACATTTTGTAAGATTTTCTTTCTTTCTTTTATTTTTAGCATTTTTAGTTTTCTTTTTAGCCCCTTTTCCCATTAGAACTTCATCTTGTTTCTCTGTTCTATGTGCTACCAACCATTTCTCGGTTTGCTTCGGATATAATTGCATGCACATTGAGGACAACGTGAAGTTTTAGCTTGGGGGAGAATTTGCATTTAGGACTTACTGCATTTAGGATTGCATTTAGATTTTTAGTTTTCTTTTTAGTCTATTTTCTTCTCATTTTCTTAGTTTATTTTTAGTTTTTATTGAAAAAAGAAAAGAAAAAAAATCAAAAAAATCAAAAAACACAAAAAGAAAAGATCATTTCCATCTTACATTTCTCAATTTTTTAGTTTTTATAAGCTGATGTTTCATTATGTTATGAGGAATTGTGCATTCATGGGGATGTCTTGTACACAGTAGGTAGAAAGTTGCATTTGGACTTAATTAAGCTTGATCTTGACTTTGGCAAGCTACTCATATTGTAAGGTAGAGCCTCCAGTGGTCGGTACATCTGAACCCGATACCAGTTTAGGAGTGAGTAGTTTCTCCTTATAGTATGTGTCACATCAAAACGTATAAGTATGGTTTTTATTCCGTTTTCTATAAGTATTACTATCATGATCTACATTTTGAAGCCAATTACTCTTGTTCACATTTCGCAAAAACACCCTTCTTTCTAGCTACATTATATTATTGCCTACTCTTGTTGAGCTAGTAAACCGACTATATGTGTAGGGCTGTTGTGTGAACTTACTGTCTCGGGATTGCTGATTCCCGTGTTTCTCAAACAAACAAAAAAAGAAAAAAAAAGAGCTTTGAAAAGAAAAAAATGGAAAAAGGAAAAATTGAAAGCTCAAAAGCTCAAAAGAAAAAGAAAAGAAAAAGAGGAAAAACGCTTCCATGAAAAGAAAAGAAAGAAAAATTATGGGAAGTCGTAACTTGATTTGTCATGTCTAATAAGCCAATATGCTGTTTTTTGGCTTTGATTATTGTTGATGGAAATTGGTATGAATTGGATTGAGTATCCACTACACATTTGGTTATTACTAGCTTGACTTTAGCCCCACATAACCAAAATCGTTTGTCCACTTTCTTACCCAATTTTCCCAAGCTTCTTCTTTATCTTCTCTTGGCTTCTTGTGTTACATTTTGATCATGATTAGTCTTACTTAGTGAATTTGGATTGTCTACCATACTAGACTGCGGGCACATTCTTATAAGTAGTAGATAGGAGAGTGTCACTTCAAATTTGAACTAATATTTCCTATTTTACAAAAATTTGAGTGAAGAGTGTACCGTGAGAGTCCATTGTCAAAAGATCATGCAAGAGCCGAAAAAGTCCAAAGAATAATTTCTATGTTGCGCCGTTATGTAAATCTCAACCATGATTCACACTTTCCTTCGCCCTTGTTGTTACGGGTTTATGATTCATCTACTTGTTAAGAGCTTATTTTTGAGATTTGTATGATAGAGTGATCATTGCTTGCTACCCTTGTCCTGGTTATGATTGTTATGTTTGCTTGAGGACAAGCAAAGGTTTAACTTGGGGGAGATTGATAAGTGATATTTTGTACTGATTTATCCACCATTTTAGCTCGATTTCTATACGATTTATGCACTTTGTTAAGTGATTAATGAGCTAATATTGCTATTCTAGTTGTTTTGCGTGTTTTGACTCGTTTTATAGGAAATGAAGCAGTTTTGCTATATTTTCTTACTTTATGGAGCAAAGGCACTAGAATACGAGTTTTCAAAGAACCGATGATAGCCATTTCACGATTTGACTACGATTCCGCTACATCCTTCCTCGAATGGACTAATCTTGGACTTTGGCTTTGTTTCTTAAAGGAGAGCATCAACCCAAGTCAAAGGAGGACTAGCCCAAGCCCAATTACGTATTACATTGACCAAGACCAAGGCATAGGATTCCGTGCCCAAAGATGAAATTGGAATAGACGGAAAAATCCATCTGGGACATATACCCGATCGGATTTCCACATACCCGATCGGGTATGTTTGCTGCTGAGGCGTTTCTTGGCTCTTCCTCTACCAAGCTTAAATGAGGGCTTAAAGGCTTTGTCTAGGGTATGAATTTGGATGAAATGCAGCAGCCATGCAGCCCTATAAAAGCCAAGGAATCACAACACAAATAGCATACCTTTTCATACATACTTACGTACTTTCTTACACAACTTAGAATACAATTTACATAACTCTAGCATTACATCTTTCTTTTATACAAGTTTAAGTTCATAGTTTATGCAATTCTAGATTAGTTTTTACAGCAACTTCTTAGTACTTCTCTAGTGTTTCAATAAGTATTTGCAATTACATTGGGTTGGATATTTGTTCTTTGTTTTCGTTCTTATATAATTTGCATTCCAATCTCGGTAATTCTCTATCCTTTACTTATGCAATCTTCATCATGAATTTTAATCTAATTAGTATTGTTCTCGTATTATTGTTGTTAGGAAACTCATCTAAAAGTAATCTAGTCAAAACCGAAATATTGTTTAAAATGTCATATTGTATTTTGCCTAATCATATAATCATGAAATTCATCATTAGAATCATTATTAATATAATCACCTTAATCATTATAGCATTCTTATTTCATAGTTTTATTTCCTACATCTTTTTCCTATTAATTTACTTAATCACATAAATTAGATATAACATTGTAAGATTACCATTGTGTAAATACAATAAATAGAATTGTAATATTGAAATGATTTACTAGCTAAAATGAATTAAAAGAAGAGTCGATACCAATAGAACCACCTAGTTTGTTTCTTCCTTTGGTCGTGTCAAATTCTATAACTTTGTTTAGTGGCCATGAACAATTGTTTGTATTAGTCAATTACCGTCTTTGTAACGAGAGTTGGGATGGGAATTAGGACTACCAATAGGGGTTTAGTGACCTAACCATGCTGAGAGGACGTTAGGACCCATTAAAAAGTCGGTACGAATCCGAGAGGAATATACCGCTACAAGGCTTAGACAATCGTAGTAATTCTAATGTTGGTATCAATAAAGCTTTTAAATCGTTTTACATGAATTTCTCTTTCACTATATCAATTTGATTAGATAGTTTATTTTACCGTTTTAGATAGTTTACTTTATTGTTGTTTAGTTAGTTTACTTTACCGTCATTTTATTATCGTTCTTAGGTAGTTTACTTTATTATCATTTTATTAGTTTAGTTAGGTAGCCTTTCAATACTTGTCATTTTAATTATCGTTTAGTTAGTTTAGCACACTTCCCCGATCGGATTCGTGACTACCCGATCGGGTAAGTTGTCTGCTTCGGTTTTAAATATCGTCATTTACATACTTATCATTTAAATATCGTCATTTACATACTTGTCATTTTATTTTATGTTAGTAGTTTAGACAGCCACTTCAAATGACTCGAACTTAAATGAAAATCACTCCGTAGCAATTCATAGTTAACACGTACTCCCTGAGGATCGACACCCTACTTCCCTAATTACATTCCTTATGTTGTTAGCCTAAGTGTGGGTAATTATTTTTGTATCGAGACCGCGACATAACCGACCATGACATGTGACATGTGACATGTGACATGTGACATGTAATTTATCTTATAAATATGGATTTAACTAATTTAAATGCAATCTCATATCAAATAAATTAAACTTAACACTTTAAGTCATAATTTATTATCACACATATATAAAATGGATCATCTCATATTTGGTTAACATAATTTACAACTAATTGTAATTATGATCAATCAATTATGCTTATCTCAAATGTTTCATAAGCATTAAGCATTCTTACTAATATAACAATTATATTATCAAATTGAATCTTATTTAATCATATTACAATAAGATATAATTCTCACATGATATGTAAACTTGTTCTGTTTAAGGGTTTAATTAATTTGTATCGTTATACAATTAATTAACTTTCATGATTAGGGAATCGTCCTTTCGGTGTGACCTCAAGGGATCAACTGATCACCACCGTCATACGACAGTAACATCAAACTCTAGTAAGCCAATCGTTACCGATTAATGTGGATCAGTATACTATAATGTTAATCATCCCTTTGTATTCTTGTTAATGAGATTTAACTAAGTGATCGCACTATTGTTGAGGACACTCACTGCACAAGTTGAGTCTTTCTCCACTTCGATTCGTTCCTCATTTCCAAAATCAGTCGTTTTCAAAACTCACTTAAATACAGTGGCACACTCCTACTTCATAAGTCGAGTCTTTTCGAGTAAGTGTGCTAGATTGGTCGATCGTGTTCAGATTCGTCGTCGGTCTCTTGCTCAGTTTCCAAGATGTCAGGAGCTAGTCAAGAAAATATTCGTGCACCAAATCTTAATGGTAATGACCAAATCCTAGCTGCGCTCCTTCGTCTCCAAACAAGTCAAGACCAAGCTTATGTTCGCCTCAATGCCGTTGAAGGAAGAATTGTTGCCATAGAAGCTAGGCTTCCTCCCGCGGACATTCCTGATGTTAGTGTGCATGATAACGGTCCACCCTTTTTTAGACAAACGGAAGTCAATCCCCCACTAGTTCTTACCGGAGCAGAAAAGCGCTTCCAATACCTGGAAGAACAACTAATGTACCTCAAGGGAGACGACATCTACATGGAAAACAATCGCAAGTATGAAGCTGTGAATGCCCAGCTGCCAACCAATTTCAATATGACTGACATCTCAAAGTTCAAGGGGCACGAAAACCCTTTAAATCACATTCGTGATTTCAAATATTACATGTCTATCAAAGGCATCAAACCCGAGATGTTCCTAAGGATTTTTCCTTCATCTCTCGACACCATTCCTAAGTAGTTGTTCTATTCCCTAGAACAGAAGAAGATCGCAAAATGGGTTGAAGTCGCAATCGAGTTCGCCACGCAATACGCAGACAATGCTGAAATCCAAGTCAACATGCGTACTCTAGAGGTTCTTACCCAAAATGAGAAAGAAGGTTTCACCAACTTCCTAAGTAGGTAAAGGAAGACTAGCACACAGCTCGTCGAACGTCAGGATGAAGCCACTCTTGTGGAAAAGTTCGTGAACAACTTGAGATATCAGAACATAAAGTCCTTAAAAGACTTAATTGTGCTAGGAACAAGAATTGAAGAAGACATTTGAAGCGGCTACTTGTCTTCACTATATTAACCTTTGTAATAGGATCATCCTAGCTCTTTTCGAATTTCAAAGAAAACAAAATAAATGAGCACATGTCTTTTCGCTAGTTACTTGTTCTACTTTTTACCCTTAACTAGTAAAATAGACTTCAAAACTTTAGGTCGTATCTCTTTAGTGTAGATCACTCGACATCTTAGAATAAGCCTTAACGAGGGCGTGCATTAACCGCCTTGTCCATATCTTGTGGTGTGAAAATTCCTTGATCGTCGTGTCTCTAGGTGACCGTTAGGTTTGGAGACCCCATCTTTCTACCCTATTCGTCAGATCCCATATGACTACCAGACACTGCATCCTATGCCAAACATTTTGATACCTCTACCTGAGGATCAAAACAATTTTTTAGTGCAATCGTGCCTAAACTCTTATTAACACAAAAAAAAAAAGCAAACTAAAAAATCCTAACAACCCCAAAGCAGAAGTCTCAAATATTCAAAAATTTACGAGGCAAGACAAACAAAAGTCGAACAAATCCAAACACAAAAAAATAAAACAAATAAATAACAGTCCAACAACGACTTCCACACAAAAAACAGTCCAACGACGACTTTAAACCCCAAACACAGCCCAACAAAAGTCTCGAGCATTTCCAAAAACGCACAAGATCAGAAGTCTCTCCAGTCAAAAATCACAAACAAAACAAAATCTCCCAAGTAGTCATCTTTTCACAAAATTTAGACGAATCGACTCACAGTTACTTTGTCTCCATGTCTTTCGGGACGATCATTTTATTCATTTAGGTGAGTGAGAGATAACACATATCTCCAGTGTCTTCTAACACCATAGAACCTCCCACTCCATTCCATCTCTTATCACCCTCGTTTACCATCTAAGAGTTCGACAGATCTACACCAGGCTTATACGGTCACAAAAGTATATTGTTTCTATAGCATTAGTCTTGCGTAATTGGCAGAGCTTGTTACTGTAAAAACGGCAGAACTCATCCAAAATTCTCAATAACAAACAAAGTAACGCACCTCGCATAGCCCACGTGCCGCTTGTGCGACACGGAATAAAACCGGCCCCTAGCCAGTTAAGATTGAGCATCACTATGCTCTTGCATTTTGACATTTGGATATCCCCATGTAATCTAAATCCTCAGCTTCTCACCTTAGCGAGCATTAGCATACGCCAAGACAGCTTAGATAATAATATCAACCTTGGATTTCCTAATCCTCTTCGAGTTCGAGACACAAGTCAACATTGCCGCCAAATGAGCACACATATTAAGGGGAATCATTTCACTCCTTTTCTTTCCACGTTTTCAACAAATATACATTTCTTTTACAAAACCGCGTTTTTCCAATCTTTCGTTTTGCGTCAGTTTAGGCCACTAACGTGCAAACATGTAATTTGTGTGATTTCTATTGAATGTGATTTTCGGCAGCATGACGGGAAAGCCGTCGTCTACCAAACCTGTTTTGAGCTAACCTGGAGGGACATAAAATATTCAGCAGCAGAAACACTCAAATCGTCAAATACAACCGAAAGAGGCATGTACATCAAACTAGGGGTTCTCGCCCAAGACAGGGTCAAAAATCCAAAACCTGGGGGCTCTCGCCCAAAACAAAAACCCAGAAACCAGGGGGCTCTCGCCCAAAACAAAAACCAAGAAACTGGGGGCTCTCGCCCAACCAAAGCAAAAGCCAAAGACAAAGACAAAGACAAAGACAAAGACAAAACCAAAGCAAAAGCCAAAGCCAAAGCCAAAGCTTAACCAAAGCCGAAGCCAAATCCCGAAAACAAATCCAAATTCACAACCCAAAACAAAGTCCAAAGTTCAAGACTAGGGCCTCTCGCCCGAGACAAAATCCAAAACGTGCAAAAACAAGGCAAAATCTACAAACAAAACAAGACAAACTAATCCTAATAACCAAAATCAGCTAGAATCTCGAGAGCGAAAATCTCAGTGTCTCTGTCCTCTAGCTCCCTCAACAAACAAACTATTTCCCACAAAGACTCTGCGAGCTCGCGCTCCAAGACTCTCTACAAAGAAATCACTTCTCTTCAAAATGAACAAGGAACGAGAGGTTCATACCTGTCGATCCCGACCACCTACGAGTGTCTGAAGGGATGTAGCCCTCAGCCGATTTACCACCCTCCATAACGCTACGCGCCGAGACAATGCCACCTTCATTCCTATGCAATAGCCAAAATTGGAAAATTCTACTCCAGCACCTCGAGGTAAGCTGGGGGCTTGACGCCTGCCACCTCGATCTCCTACAGACATCGTAAGAAGAACCCTTTCTCTTTTGTCCCTCATTGTAAGTCATTTCAAGTAATCCTCGGCGGTTTCAGCAGGTCAAGCAATCCTTAGTGATTCCAGCAACGTCAAGCAATCCCCGGCGGTTTTAGCACGTTAAGCAACCTCTGACGATTTTAGCAACGTCAAACAATCCTCAGCGGTTTCAGCACGTTAAGCAACTTCAAGCGGTTTCAGCACGTTAAGCAATCCTCAGCAATTTCAGCATTTCAAGCAATCCTCAGTGGTTTCAGCACGTCAAGCAACCTCAAACGATTTCAGAAACGTCAAACAATCCTCAGCGGTTTCAACACGTCAAGCAACTTCAAGCGATTTCAGCAACTTCAAGCGATTTCAGTAACGTCAAGCAATCCTCAGCGATTTCAGCAACCTTAAACAATCCTCAGTGAATTCAAGTAATGTCAAGCAATTTTTCAAGCGGTTTCAAGCAACCCCCAACGAAGTTGCACCTCTTGCTGCGCCCATGCCTCAGTAGAGCTCTACTTAGGAGTTTGGTTATTACAAGTTTGTTACTTGTGTGCCCAAATCCTTTTCAATATATATCTTTCTCCAATGAGAGTTCGTCTGAAGAGAGACGCAGGAAGATTCTCACAACATGCCCCTTCAACGGCGGGAAGATTCTCACATACAACGGCTGGCGAGCTTCATCACGCTCCCACTCAACGGCTGGCCAGCCTCATTACGTACGCCCTTTCCGCAGCAGAATTCTACTTCAACATGTATTTCCCTAGCAATATTCCGCTTGAAGAAAGACACAGACAGATTCTCACGTACGCTCTATTCTAACGAGAGTCCGCCTGAAGACAGACGCAGGAAGATGTTCACAGCATGCCCTTTCAACGGATGGCGAGCCTTAAGACACACCTTTTTCAACAGCTGACAAGCTTCACCACGAGCCCTTTCCCCAACGAGAGTTCACCTGAAGACAGAGACAGGTCGATTCTCACATATAATCTTTGCCCTTTTAACGGCTGGCGAGCTTCATTACGCGCTTTATCCCCAACGACTGGCGAGCCTCATTACATACCCTATGCAACGGCTGGCCAGCCTTACATCGCACCTCAAGTTAGAAAATTCAAAGGTATGACTCCTTCTTATAGCTGGAGAGGTTTCGTACGTAGTCTACTGGACTTTAAACGACCCTCCCCGACAGTCGACAGACTTTAAAATGTTCTCGATGACAGGTCCTTGATTCAGACCCCTTGAACCGCCTCGCAGCGCCATAGTCGTTAAGTTGTAATCTTTGATTGACCTGATGGCTATACTTTGAATTTTGCCTTGTCCAAGACTCAGTCAAAGTGGGGGCTCTGTAGACACCTCAGTTCTACACCTTCCGCCAACCACCAAGTGATGATTGGGCCGCATGTTTGGTACGCGGAACGATTTATGACAATTCGTAAGTTTATCGGCATGTGACAACTCAAACAGTTGTGTCTACCCCTTGGTCGTCATCTACGTGTCGGTATGGTCGTTTTGACAATCATTAGAGTCGTTTTGGAGTCCGGGTCGAAAACCGCTTCATTTTCTATAAATCGTCTTTTAAAACCGTGTCTGAACGCTCGAGAATATTCCGGATATTTTAATGTTTCAAAACTTATCTTTTTTCGTAAAATAAATTCAAATTTTATTTAGAAAGCATTCGAAATCATTCGTAAAATAAATTCAAATTTTATTTAGAAAGCATTCGTAAAATAATTTATTTTAAAGATAGAATTTGAATATATAATAAATAATCAGAAGTTCCGCGTTCCGACTCAGAGTTTTTAAACGGTTTATAAAAAATGGAGCGTTTTCGACCCGGAAATCCAAATGCACCTCTTAATGACTGTCAAAAAACCGTTTTACGGTGGCGGAGAGATGACCAGGGTAGATTTGGAGGATGGTCCTCAAACAATAGTGCGATCACTTAATTAAACCTCATTAACGAGAATACAAAGGGATGATTAACATTATAGTCAACTGATCCACATTAATCGGTAATGATTGGCTTACTAGTTTGACATTACTGTCGTATGACGGTGGTGATCAGTTGATCCCTTGAGGTCACACCGAAAGGACGATTCCCTAATCAAGAATATTAATTAATTGTATAACGATACAGATTAATTAATCCCTTAAATAGAACAAGTTTACAAGTGAGAAATATATCTTATTGTAATATGATTAAATAAGATTTAATAAATATAATTGTTATATTAGAATGCTTAATGTTTATGAAACATTTGAGATAAGCATGATTGGTTGATCATAATCACAATTAGTTGTGGATCATATCAACAAAATATGAGATGACCCATTTTATATATATGTGATCATAAATTATTACTTAAATTGTTAAGTTTAATTTACTTGACATGAAATTGTATTTAATTAGTTAAATACATAATTATATTATGAGATAACATGTCACATGTCACATGTCACATGTGTGACAAATGACAAAGTCACAATATAAAATGGACACCCATATTAGCATGGGTGCACCGGTTTTGGGACTATTGTGGTAGGTTTAATGTATTGATTGTTGTTCTAATTAAGATTAAAACAACATAATTACATACCTACACCTAGGCCTTAGCTACTTTTCTTGTAAAGACAAAAAGTAGAAGGCATGCTCTACACTCTCCATGTAGTGCCGGTTTTGTCATTAAAATAAGGAGAAGTTTTCTTCTTATTTGACAACCAACTTGATCTCATATCAAATTACAACTTTCTCACACTATAAACTTAAGAATTTTTATATAAAACCATGTTCATATATTACTAATAGCTTACAACATTACTAAGTGTAGTAATGGTTGTATTAGTTATATTGTTTAAGGGTTCCTCTCATATTATCTAGTAAATAATACAAGAGGAGATTTGGGATAGTCTAGGTGCAACTTAGAGGAGTGTCTCTACACTTGAGGCTTAAGAAATTTTTCCCATAATATTTTAGCTCAAGAATAAAAATAGGAAGGTGTCCTATTCTTGTGCCCATTTTCGGCCAAATGCAATGTGAGGAATCAATTTTCTTCTTATCTTTGTGTTTAAATAGTTAGCATGTAACTAGATCTTAAAACTAATTAAAGAGTTAATTAGTATTACTTAAGAAATGTCTTAAGTATAGGTATATGAACCTAACAATTTGTATCAGAGCATAGGATGTTGCATGCAATCGGTTTTATGAAGTTTTTACGAGTTATGGTACTAAAATAAAACTACAAAATTTTTGACTTACATGATAAAGTCACGAAATTTTGAGCATGAAATACCTTCTGGTCCTAATATGTTTTTAGGTCATTTTGATGATTTATGAAAGATTATTGCTTTATTTAATGATTTTTAGTTAAATAAATCCATTTTAATGAGTAAAATGAACATTTTATGACTAAAACTAGTTAACGTTCGAATCTGGCCATGAAATTTTAGTATGATATCACATGAATATTTTTTACCTACTGTATGTAAAATGTGAGATAAATATGATTTATTTTGCATGATTTATGATTTTTAATAGTTAAAAAGGCATAAATAGTGATTATTTTGGCATAAATAGCTAAAATAAATTTTTGGCTTGAGAAAAATTAGAATATGTTGCATAAATATTTTACATATCAGATGTATAAGTTGAAAATTAATTAGATTAAATTTCGTGTGGTTTTAGTATTTTATTTGATAAAATCAATTAATGGCAACTATATATTTCTCTAAAATGATTCGAAATTTTTTGACCAAAATTTTGACATGAAGATATATTTGGAGACTACTCAAAATGATTAGTGGAGACTACTCAAAATTTCTCTAAAATGATTCCATAATATTCAAAATTTTAGTTTTCAAATTTATAAATTATTGTAATTTAATTTGGAATTATTACATAAAAGTTATGTTAAAAGGGGTCAAAACCGAGCAATAATGCAAAACCGGGTTGAATTATCGTCAAATAATTAGTGGAGACTACTTTTTGAGTCCTAAACAGTTAGGGTAATTAACTTGGGCTTAAATTTGATTTAAGTATTAATTTGTGATTTTAATTGGTTATTATCACGCATTTCGATAAAACCGGGTTTATATACGATATAAGATTATTATGGCGATTTGGCACATTTATATTGCATGAGTTTACATATAATTATGCTGCATTTTGAATGAATGAATGTCATTTTAATGTATGTAGTTTTTGGAATTATGTAATTTGTCTTAGTATGGCCTTAGTTTTTAATTGATATTACCCGAAATGTATGGGAATATTGATTCGGTTGTAATTTAATGTGATCTCGTATCACTTTTATTGTATCATTTCATTTTATTTTTCAAATGTATAATAGAATAGCCTTGTAATTTTATTATATCATTTGTAATTCCGGAGTTTCCTAAAGACAGTGCCATTTGGAAAGGCGTTCCAAAATAAAGACGATGTCCTTGGGAGGCGTGCAAATGAAGTTCAAGGGACCAAGGAGTTGGTTTCCGAATTTGTAATAGTTAATTTTATTTTCTATTATTTTAGGAAGGCCATACTAGGAACTTATTTTATGCTTGCATTTTTATTTATATGTTGCATGCATGCCAATCGCCACTTAAACAACACATGCATTTTATCGAGTTAATCGACCGCGTCAATTACAATTATCGGTTGTTCACCTATTTTGTTCACTTAAAAGAAGATAGATAATATAAATTGACTTAACCTCGATTTTATTAATTGAGGCTTAGCCTTAACAAATAGTAGAACCCATGAATCCCAATTTCGTAAGAAAGTAGGTTCGGTTCACCGAGGTGCTAAACTTATTACGTTGGGTAAGTGGGGCAATAAATCGTTATTGCATCGAAATTTGGTTGAACACAACGGAAAGATTAGGGTCCGTGGCCCATGTGTTCTGGGCTAAAGATGACAATAAAGTCTTTCATCGACCAAGAATTCTAATTGTAGAATCGGTTAAAGAGTTAACCCACCAAATAATATTGATAAAGGTCGTGGAGTTCGTGGCTCACATAAACCCGAGTTAATATAGGATTTGGGTCTTGGAATCATTTATGTAATTGGATAGAGGTCATTATATAAATGTCAAACTTGTTTAAAATATTTACAAGTATTTGAAAACGATAAATGTTGATGTTTCTTTCATTTTCTATTTTGTAATCAAACTTATTTATTCGCAATATCGTCAAACGATAACGAGGTTCGACCTCCCGCACCACCACTCACCACCGTATCTTGGCTTAGATCCCTTATGGATCAATGCAAAATCGAAAAGAATTGTTCTAATTTAGCGAATTGGAATAGGCAACTTTGTCTTGCCACCAAAGCTGATGGTAAGCTTCGTTACCTCACCAAGGCTTCTCCCAACGCTCCTAAATGCAAGGTCAACTAACGCCGTGAAGGAGGCCTATGAGACCTACCAAATAGAATCGTCCACGATCAAGAATGTCTTGATCTTCACTATAGATGTCGAGCTTCAAAGGAATGTCATGAAGATGAATTCCACGTATGAGATCTACACTAAACTCGTGACCGTGTTTTCAAGAGCTCTTAGGATTATTTAATATGAAGTCGCTTCTTATTTTTTCGACCTTAAAAAGGAAGGATGGTCAATATGTTTGCTACCACATACTCAAAATGATTGAGCATGTCGAGGTACTAAGAAGCAAGGAATAACAATGTAGGAAATATCGGTATATTTCAACATGAAATTTAAGGATTATAACGAAATTATAATATATGAAATACGAGTCATAAACGAAAAGCATAAAGATTAGAATCAACCTTTGGTCCTAGCAATATGGCCTAAGAACAAATATCGAAATCGATATTCTCTTAATTCTTGCACCCAAGATGCTCTTAGATATGCCTTTTCTAGTACTAGAAAGATTTTGTGTCAAATTCTGAATGATGAATCATGTAGAGAAGAAGAGTTTATATAAGACTCTTTATTTTCTCTATTGTAGCCGTGTAAGTAGTAGTAGGGTAGAGGGAGGAGTCTTCCCTCTTCTTCTTCTACTTATATTAGGAAGTGAAGTCCTGATAGACGTCTTCCTTTTTTTTTAATTTAATGTATGATATGTGTATGTATTATTATAATATATACGTCAATTATAAACATCGTATATTTATAATTTGCGAATTAAATATAACAGTTTATATTTAATTACGAATTAACATTTAATTCGTTTAAGCTTACATTATTTAATCGTATTAAATAATTACATTATATACATTAATTAGATATAACAGTTTATACTCAATTACGAATTAACATTTAATTCGTCTCAGCCAGTATTATTTAATCGTATTAAATAATTGTATCATCATTACATTGACTAACCTTTTAGTCATATACATCGACTAACCTTTTAGTCATATAAGGCATCAATATGATCATATTTTTCATATAATCATATCTCTCAAACACATCCTTTAGGTGTGATTTTTAGGGACCAGTTGATCAGCGCCATTAAAATGACAATAACGTCAAACTTCTAGCAAACCAACCGTTATCGATAAACGTTAATCAACTGATAAAAATACTAAGTATACCCTGTGAACCTGTAAGAGATTTATACACGTTATCACATTAATTGTGGAGGACTCTAGCTCCAACAATCTCCCACTTGTCCTCACAAGTGTATGTGCGATAACCGATTCTCATATCCAAAATTTCTCCCACTCAATGTAAAATAATTTGCAAAGTCCGTATTCACAAAGGTCGTATTTTACAAGTGATCTGTATCAAGAGTGGTTTTCCCGACTAGAGAGTAACTTAAGTGATAAACGAATCATTATTCGAGCATGGCCATGCATTTTAGTTACAACTCCTCGAGTGGCCCTGGGAAATAACAAAACCTGATAAAGGTTGGATATTTTCTTCAACACGAATCCTGCAGATACACGCACAGTATGAAATGACCCAGTAAAAATCTGTTTAGCCTCCTGTTACGGTCGACCATGAGAAAGAAACTAAAGTCACCCAAAAACTGCCTTAATCTCAAGAGACAGTCGATAGTCAAAAGAATCGACTCTAGGAACACTATGGACGTCCAATCCACGACCTAACACTGAATGTTTTTACACATTTAGGACTCCATAACGTTGTCACGATGTCCTACGAGGTATCTTTATAACTCGTATCTGTGATCGATCAGTCAACCGTTTGACTTATGGCTCGTTGAACCCACCGTCAATCAACTTCACAAAATAATTGCCAGAGTTATCAGCTCATTTGGGCGATTATGGACCAAAACAAATATAATGTAATTCAGTTCACTTTGTGGCGTTCAATGTTGTCGTACAATCCACATGAAAAACAAAATATGAAACAATACGATGATGTTATAAATAGTATATGAAAAAGAGACATTTATCTAATCCATATAAACAGCTACTAGAACTCAGGAACACGTTTAATTCCCATGGAAATAATGTGCCCTTCATGCTTATCATATTTTAACGGTTTAGTGAGAGGATCCGCGATGTTGTCATCCGAAGCAATCTTGTCTATCACTATCTCCTTTTGCTCCACGTAATCTCGGATCATGTGAGCCTTCCGAAGTACATGTCTAAACTTGTTGCTAGACTTAGGCTCCTTAGCTTGGAAGATGGCACCTCTATTATCACAATAGATGGTGATTGGATCATTCGAACTAGGAACTACGCTTAGTCTTTGTAAGAACTGACGCATCCAAATAGCTTCCTTTGCAGCTTCCGAAGCGGCATAGTAATCGGACTCAGTTGTAGAATCTGCTATAACACTCTGTTTGGAACTTTTCCAACTGACCGCAGCGCCATTAAGAGTAAAGACGAATCCAGACTGAGATTTCGAGTCATCTCGATCTGTTTGGAAGCTAGCATCCGCGTAACCGATTGCGCATAGCTTAGTATCTCCTCCATAAGTCAATACCCAATCCTTAGTCCTTCGTAAGTACTTAAGGATGTTTTTGACAGCCATCCAGTGTGTTTCACATGGATTGCCTTGGTACCGACTCGTCATACTCAATGCATATGCCACGTCCGGACGTGTGCATATCATGGCATACATGATCGATCCTATAGCTGATGCATAAGGAACACGACTCATGCGCTCGACCTCTTCCGATGTCTTGGGTGCCTGAGCTTTACTCAAATGCATCCCAGTAATCATTGGAAGGTTCCCCTTCTTGGAGTTGGTCATGCTGAACCTCTCAAGAATCTTATCTATATAAGACCCCTGACTGAGTGATAACATCCGTCGTGATCTATCTCTATAGATACGGATCCCCAATATGCGTTGTGCCTCACCCAGATCTTTCATCTGGAAATGGTTCTTTAACCATACTTTTACCGAAGATAAGAGAGGAATGTCATTCCCAATCAAGAGTATGTCATCGACATACAATATCAAGAAGACAATCTTACTCCCACTCGACTTAACATACAAGCATGGTTCCTCGACCGATCGAGTGAAACCATTCTCTTTTATCACCTGGTCGAAACGATGATTCCAACTCCGAGAAGCTTGCTTAAGTCCATAAATGGAACGCTTAAGCCTGCACACTTTCTTAGGATTTTTAGGATCAATGAAACCTTCGGGCTGTACCATGTACAATTCCTCCTCCAAATAACCGTTTAAGAAGGCGGTTTTCACATCCATCTACCAAATTTCATAGTCATGAAATGCGGCAATGGCTAAGATTATCCGAATGGAACGCAGCATAACGACGGGTGCAAAGATTTCATCATAATGCAATCCTTGCACTTCAGTGAAACCTTTTGCCACTAGTCGTGCCTTATTGGTGTCTGGTTGTCCTTCTACAGAATGCTTTATCTTATAAAGCCATTTGCACTGAAGAGGTCGTACCTTATCAGGCAAATCAACCAGATCCCATACGTCATTCTCATACATGGAGTCCATCTCGGATTGCATGGCTTCAAGCCATAGCTTAGGTAGGAACAGGCTCATTGGCACCTTTA
>JAIUZE010014246.1:0-43375 GCA_022085475.1 Heliosperma pusillum | reverse complement strand
TCACCTTGAGAAAGACGGATAATTTAAAAAGCGAGAAAGACGGTAATTTTATTACCAATACGGGTAGAGGAAGCTAAGAGGGGAAGAATAAGACGAACTTACGTGAATTCCGTCAAAGAACGAAGGAGATACGGTGATTCAAAGATCGAAAAATGAAGAGGGAGGCTAGCTTGAGATTTCTTAAAGAGGAAGTAATTTGGTTTGATTTTGAGTAATGAATTAGGTTAAGGGAAATAGAGTATAAGTAAGGAAAAGTCAACCAAAAAGTCAAACTCGCCTTAAGACGGCTTTCATGAAATATCTGAAGAAATTCCAAATACGAACTCGGAATTTCAAAATCGACTCGAAACATTAAAAAGCTTAATTTAAAACTAAAATGCTGAAAAGATTCGTAAAAATATTTCTACTAGAAAAATAGGGTACATTTCCGGTGTTACATAGGAACCGGGTCTTATTTGACTTCGATTTGCCTAATTTAAACGGACGGATCGATAAAGCACTGTTAAATATCTTAGATATATTATTAGTTAATCATATTAAATTACAAAGATCTTAGGTGAGTAGCAAAAGGTTGACAATTGGGGCGGTGACTCATGCAAAGTCGGGTTGGTGGTTTAGGGTTGTTTGTGCGGGATTTACGATGAGTCGGGAATAGTTAAATGATTCGGGTTTAAACCGTTAAAACCTTATTATAAATCCGAATATAAAGTCAAAATAATTTTATTAAATTATCATAAATCCTAATAAATCTAAATAAAACTAAATTAAAAAAATTATTTTTTTTTAAATAAAATTTCGGTCTTCAAAATTACAAGGCGAGTCGGGAAAGTCAACGAAAGTCAAAGTCGACTTAAAAGTCAAGAAAAGTCAAAGATGACTTAAAAGTCAAGAAAAGTTTATGACGACTTAAAAGTCAAGAAAAGTCAATGACGATTTTAAAAAGTCAAGAAAAGTCAAAGACGACTTAAAAGTCAAGAAAAGTCAAAGATGACGAAAAACGTGATTTTCATGAAATCTCTCAGAAATTCCAAATACGAACGCGGAATTTCAAAATACGACTCGAAACAATAAATTCTATTTTAAAAACTTAACCTTGCTGAAAAGTATACTTAACAAATTTTACTAGAAAAATTGGGTACTTTTCGGGTTGTTACAATCACCCCTCCTTTTAAAAAGTTTCGTCCTCGAAACTTAGAAGAAGTAATGTGACATATATGTAGGTCTATTTCAAATCTTTAAAAATTATACTTGTAATAATAATATAGGGTCTTATCAATGGAACGGAAGGTTCTCGTCTGCAGTTAAGAACATCAACGTCCCAAGTCAAAGACTTAAAAAGATACATTTTCGCATCAATAAATGAGAAAACTAGTTATCGAACGTCTCCAATAACAAGTCTCAACACTCCTTGACGGTAAAATACTTGAAATCATATAACATTTCCAAAGGTTTTTAGTTCAAAACTTTTATAGTAAAGGTAATAACTCAATTATCTATGCCTAAAAATTCTAACTAAGGCTTATAGTAATCTACCTAAGAGAAATGAAAATCGATAGAAGGAACGGAATATTCGAAAGAATAAATCGAATAGAAAGAGGAAAGGAAGAAAGCTATTAGCCGGAAAAATAGATCCGTTTATTGATATAGGAATGTCCGAATGAAGATAAGAACATGAAAAACACATCTCCGGACGGTAAAGATATAGGAGTACTTTCTCCAACTGAAGCTTTGAGAGGTAATCTATCGGATAGTCCCTTTGAACTAAAGGACAAAGAAGTTCCCGTATAAATTAAACACGGTATTTCTTAAATTGAAAACATACCAGTCACAATGTCTGGGTGAGCATCGGCCTCAGCGCGGCTTACGATGAAAATTCGACCCCTCGGTCTCCCAGAAATAGCTGGTGTAGAAGCTATCTTCTTCCTATCAGGACATACATTAGCTTGGTGTCTCGGTTTCTGACAAGCATAGCACACAATTGGCTGGTTGTAACAGCCCATACCGGGATGTCTAGGCATCTTGCACCTAAAACAGATACGACCCTGAAGATCGTTGTTGTTGCTCGGAACGAATGGACGGTTTCTCTTATTTGCTTGTCCACTCTGAAAGTTTCTCCTCTTGTTTGGAAAAGAGGAAGAAAAGGAAGGTCGAGAAGCAGAATATAATGGTCTCTTGCCATAAGAATTAGGAGCAACATACGAGGAACGAGCCTCGTCGGCAATCTCCCGAATAGAACTCTCTGCCCATATGGCATCATTGTAAATAGAGACAAAGGAAGTAGCACCCCGACTGATCTTGCCCTTCACCTCAGGAGAAAGCTTTCCTAGGTAAAAGAAGGCCTTGTCTTCCTCCCTTGAAATAAGCCGAGTGGCATAATGAGCCAACTCGTTGAACTTGGTTGTGAACTTCTGAACTGAGAGAACTCCTTGTTTGAAGTCCATGAATTCTTTCAGTTTCTGTTGTCTCAATTCATCCGGGTAGAACCTCGCCTCCAATAGTTCACGGAAACGAGTCCACCCAAAATCTGGTTCTAACTTAGAAGTAGGGCCAGTAAGTGACCACCACTGATCAGCTTCCTTCACTAAGAAGTGGGAAGCCAGACGGACTTTATCAGCTTCAAGAACATCATAAAGAGAAAAGTTCTTCTCCATTTCTCGAATCCATTCAGAAAGTTTGACGGGATCCCCTTCACCATCATAGGTTTTTTTTTGCTCCTAGATAGTTGTGAAGCAACCCACGTATAACTCCCGTGTCTCTCACGGTCAAAGAATAGGATTGCTTGTGCTTTTTGCTGATTTGCATAATAACAGTAAGAGTGCTAGATCGTGTGTCAATTATCGGAGCATCTTGCAAAAGAAAACCACAGATTAGTACTTATATTTAGCAAGCACAAAGAGACTACAACATAAATCCTAATCTACCCTTCTTACCCTTCTATCTCACGGTTTATTATTTTATTAAAGTCAAGTTATTTATGCAAGGGTACACAAACGTGCGTCGGGAGCAAAATAGCTCTGATACCAACTGTGACACCCTCAAATTTGCGGAAAGAAAAAAATAATTTAAATACATAACGAAGGGTGTCTGAAATAAAAAGGTTCATTACAAAAGAGAATTAATATTATACATAAGAATTATACAAGACGGGAGACATATCTCCCGTATAAATACGGAAATAAAAGAGTGTATAATAATATACAATCTAAGAACCGAATATAGGTCCAAGGTAAATACTTCGCTCGCTAGCTAGTCAATGTACCCAAAGTATGCATCACCACCTGTTCGACCGCATTAAATATAAACACGGAAGCCACAGTCAGTGGGGAGTAACTACGAGTTCTCCCAGCCACGAAATGTCGAGTTTAATGAAACATGAATAACATAAAAGCAATGTATATGGAAAATACAAAACTTAAACATATATGATATGCTTTTCATGTGATGAAACAGATAACTAACAAATAACCTAGCATGTGAAAGCTATCATGTGAAACCGATAATAAACTATAACTCGAGGTAGGGAAGCTGGTATGCTAGCTCAGAGGTTCCTCTCAGAAACATGGCCGTGATACACTCAAACCCTAATCAACACGTAATCATGTGAATCAGTTAACAACCGGTAATCCAAACTCTATCAACCTTAGCCGGCTGGCATCTCACCTTCTAAGATTCATAGAATCATACAAACATGAAAGACCAATACTTCTACAAACAGGCACAAGTTCTTAGTGACGTCAATAGAAGACTTCTGTAACTCAAGTCTATACCACGAGGTAGGATATACTTAAATATTTAGGCTCAGCGGTCACGCTAATGACATGGGCCAAATACCAAGCACACATCTGGGCTCAGCGGTTACACTAATAACACGGCCCAGATCCAAAGCACATATCTTAGCTCAGAGGTTACCCTAATAACATGTCCAAGATACGACTCAACCCTAAACCTAGACTGCGCAGACCTAGAGAAATGCGAAGATCCATCGAATCCAAGACCCATGATACAATCACATGAGTACCCCTAAGAAGATCCATCAAAGGGTTGGCTAGTACTAAAGCTGGCTCCATTTCCCAAAGTGGAAACCATGGCAGCCATGCCCCGACTTGAAGATCCATCAAGCCGGAACACAAAAGCTATTAAGCAGTGAACATATACTCGTTAAAGATAGTAAGGCCTATCAATGTCATGGTCCAAGATACTCATTTAGAATTAGAATGGTCAAGACGCCATATACTCATAATTCTCTATGGGTACTTAGTCAACACGACACCAACCATATAATTAAACAGTCACGGGAAAAAACTTCCTATCATGTGACTAATTGCATCAAAATCATATTCAAATATCATATCGCCTCATATCTACTAAGGCTCATTCATTCATTCATTAAATAAAACTTACTTGAAGACAAATCCCCGACCCGAGTCCCGCGACGGGTCATCAGTCAAAACGGGGCTGAATAGATCTTAGTTTGACCAAACCCGTTTGGTCAAACCGGCTAGAAACAGAGTCTTAGCCATTTAGGCTTGAACATAAGAATATCACATTCATTTCATGCTATTTCATTCTATTTCTAACATGTGAATTTATTGATTCTTACCAAAACCCCGCTTGACTTACATGATATCAAATTAAACTAAAATCTCGTATTATGATTTCTAACATGTGAGAAATAATAATATAATGAAAAGCTTTTAATTAAATAATTTACTTATTAAAATTTCCCACTTGCTAAAAATTACAAAACACGATATAATAACAATACTCAAAAACCGTCACAAGTTCAAGGGAACCCACGGTTCATTTTAGACCGGTTTTGGTCATCTTTTCTAAAAACCGTTACTTAATATTTCCCGCATGCATAACATATTTAAAACCCGTCAAAACAACAACAAAACAATCAAACATCGACACAACCCACAAGGACCAAACACGGACCAACCAGACCGGGCTGGACCGGGTCTGAACCGGCCTGAACCGGCCTGGTTTGGACCGGTTTCCAGCCCCACAAAACAGCCCCTACACGGTCCAACACCAACATCCATTCTAAATTAATTCTAACATGTTTTTAATTAACAAACAACCATTTTAACAATCATCCATACAAAAATCATGATTATGAACAAATCATTCAAACATGTCAAGAACACCAACATGTCATAAATTCATACAACATAATAAAAATGATTACTTATCATGTTACTAATTAAAAACCGTAAATCATAAACAACAACTAAAGTATGTAACATTGATTCGTCGAGTAACTCGGAATCGTTACCTTAGCTAGCACAAAATCAAGTAGCACCAAAATATAAGAACTAAGAAATAAGAAACCCGTCTTCTAGTCTTCTCCTAAAATATACGAGTCACCAAACTCGTCTTCAAAATCTTCCCCTATAAGAAATGACAAGAAAAACATTATTAGAATTAAAACTTGATTTTCCATAATTAAAGTGTTGAAAACGATTTTGTCGGATTTGAAATTAAACCGTACTTGAAGATGGAGAGCGAAGAGGAGATTCTAGAAATATAAGTTAGGACGGATTTAATTAAGAAATGAAGGTTTTATGATGATTTTGCTCAAGAACGACGAAGAACGGATGAAGAACGACGAAGAACGTTCAAGAACGATGAAGAACGATTAATTTGATCTTAAGTTGATTTGTTGTAAAATGAAAAGTTGTTAGTGAGTAATGGAGGGTGAGGGAGCCGTGTATTATAGAGGAAATATGGAGTCGGATTTTGAAATTGTTGTTACGGAATTGACTCGGGTTTTATAATTGTTTAATGAAATATCTAGATATTAATTAGATATTATGTTATTGTAATCAAAAGAAAGGAAAATATCTAGCTTAAGAGAGGAGAGGAGAGGAGAGCCGTGTGGAGTATGTAATATCGGGTCTGTTTTGTAAACGGTTTGCGTAATTTTCGTTAACTGATCGATAAAGTTAATAAATATCTAGATATTATTATTAGTTTAATCAAATAAATGAAAAGATCTTAAGGTGAGTGGAAAAACGATGACATGGGCGTGTGACTCATGCCAAAGTCGAGTTTCGGGTTTGTTTCGGGATTTACGATGAGTCGGGAATAGTTAAATGATTCCCGGGTTTAAACCGTAAAACCTTATTATAAATTCCGAATAAATTCAAAATAATTTTATTAAATTATCATAAATTCTAATAAATCTAAATAAAAATAAATAAAAATATTATTTTTTTAAATAAAATTTCGGTCTTCAAACTTATAAGCGAGTCGGGAAAAAGTCAACGAAAGTCAAAGTTGACTGAAAGTCAAGAAAAGTCAAAGATGACTTAAAAGTCAAGAAAAGTTTAGGACGACTTAAAAGTCAAGAAAAGTCAATGACGACTTTAAAAAGTCAAGAAAAAGTCAAAGACGACTTAAAAGTCAAGAAAAGTCAAAGATGACTAAAAACGGGATTTTCATGAAATCTCTCAGAAATCCCAAATACGAACTCGGAATTTCAAAATACGACTCGAAACAATAAATTCTATTTTAAAAACTCAAGTCTGCTGAAAAGTGTTAGTAAATATTTTTCCTAGAAAAATTGGGTACTTTTCGGGTTGTTACAGTAGCTTTCACTGAAGAGTGTAGTGCACTCTTGCAAAATAAGTCTCCACCAAAACTTAAGGACCCTGGTAGTTACTCCATCCCTTGCACTATAGGCACGTATACCATTGATAAGGCCCTTTGCGACCTAGGTGCTAGTGTAAGTGTCATGCCCTTTTCTATGTTTGAAAAACTTAACATGGGTGCTTTGAAATGCACTAATATTACCTTGAAAATGGAGGACCGTTCTCTAAAACAACCTATGGGTGTTTTAGAAGATGTGCCTGTCAAAGTTGGTAAGTTTTTCATTCCCGTTGACTTTCTAGTACTTGACATGGCCGAAGACTCTCAAATCCCAATCATTTTAGGAAGACCCTTTTTGCACACCACTGGTGCAGTTTTTGATGTCAAGAACGGGAAGTTGACATTAGAGATGGGAGATGACAAGGTTACCTTTAGTAATAATTCCACCGAGGAGTCCTGTGCTAGAAGAACCTTGTTTTGTGCTTGATATTGATGACTCTTCTGTTGTTTCTTCTATTCCTCGATCCTTACTGACGGATCCGTTGGAGGGACATGTTAGTCTTGATTCTCTTGCAGGTGATCATACTAAAAGCACTACTGCTAAAAGTGCTAGAAAAGGCTATTCCCGGAAAAGCTTGGTATGGATGGAGAATGTAAAGAACGCTATGATGATGAGCTTGGATGATAGTGAGCTTAAAGATAAAGGATGATCAAAGAAAGAAATGGAGTCTAGCAAGACTTTTAAATTGCGCTTCTCGGGAGGCAACCCGTGTTCCTTTTCTTTTTGCATTTTTATTTTTGTATTCCCTTTTTCGTTGTTAGGATTTATTTTGCAGATGAAAGAATTTTTGAAGAATCTATAAAGACCTTCCTTGTCAAGTCCAAAAGACTAGCTTGGGGGAGTTCGCGCTGACTAGTAAGCTTCACTCTTCTTTCATTTTCCCCATTAAGCATCGCAATGCATATTTTGTCTTTGTGCTCACATTGAGGACAATGTGATGTTTAGCTTGGGGGAGGGATTGCATTTTCCCATTTTGCATTTTAGTTGATCATTTTACAAATTTTGAATAAAAGAAATAGAAGATCTTTGAGAAAATTTAAAAATTTCTGAACATAACTGAATGCTTTTCATGCTTTGCTTGCTTGTTAACTACGCTGTCATGTTACATTTCCCAAACTAGAGCTTTCAAAAGATAATGATTCAATATTTATTGAATTGTGCATACATGGGGAAGTCTTGTACACAGTAGGCATGGAATGAATCTATAGATGAGTACGCTTGATCTTGACATTTGGCAAGTTACATATATTGTAAGGTAGAACCTCCTTAGACTGGTACGTCTATACCAAGTCTCATCTAGGTGTGTGTAGTTCTCCTTGTGATGTGGGTCATGTCAAAACGCATAAGTATGGTTCTCATTTCATTCCTATAAGCATTGCATTCATGATTCACTAAGATTTGAAGCCTTTTTCACTTTAAATTGCCCCTCAAAATAAGCCCCTTCATACAAATGTTTCACAATATAATAGCTACACATAAAAACTGCCTACCTTTTGAGCTAGTAGCTAGACTATGGTGTATGGGTGCTCTTTTGAGAAGATTTGTTCTTAATGACAAAGTGAATTTGGAAGAACGAAAATGTTCAAAAAGAGAAGTTATGTTCAAAAGAAAAAAAAAAAAAAAAAAGAAAAAAGAAAAAAAAAAGAAATTGAAATTGAAAGAAATAAAAGAAGAAGTTGTGAGTATCTCCTCAAAATGTCAAATCAATAGAAGGAGTTTATCCTTGTGTTTCGTGTGTAATAAGCCAATCCGTTACTTCTGGCTTCGTTATTCGTCTTTTGGGAATTAACCGAAAGTTTGGATTGACTATTCATTTATCATTGGTCAGTTGCTAGCTCATTCGAACCTTCACATGACCATAACTGTTTGTCCACCTTTCACCCATTTCCCAAAACCTTCTTCATTTCTTTTTCGGCTTCTTTTCTATGTGCATTGTGATCTTTGACTTGTGTTTTGAATTGTTTACCATATTAGACTGCGGACACATTTCCATAAGTCGTAGATAGGTGAGTGTCTGAAAAACATTTACACATAAAGAAATCACCTTTTACATGCAATGAGTGTTCGAGTGTGCCGTGAGATTCCATTTGTCAAAAGATCATGCAAGAGCCGAAAATCTATAGTGAAATTCTCTGTGCTACGTCGTTATGTAAATCTCAGTCATGTTTATATATCATTCTTACCCACGTTGTTTTTGGGTTATGATTTATTATGTTTTCAAAGTTTTACGTTGAGATTTGTTCTTGATGGTGTAGTAGCCAATGCTTGCACTCTTGTCCTGGTATTGTTTGTTATGTTTGCTTGAGGACAAGCAAAGGTTTAGCTTGGGGGAGTTTGATAAGTGAATATTTGTATGGTTTTAACCCCCCTAGCTCGGTTTTGTATGTCATTTGGGCTTTGTTAAGCCACTTTATGAGCTAATATCGTCTTCTAGGCGAATTCCTATGTTCTAACCCGTTTTGTAGGGAAAGTGACGTTTTTACGCCCTTTTTCTATATTTCCGAGCATTTTCCTAGAACCCGACGATTTGAAGAAGCAAGCTTGACCATGTCGAAGGCATTTCAAGAAGGTTCACTAATTCGAAAGAGAGAAGAAGGAAAGACAGTTTCGTAGTTGTCGGAAGATCAATCAATTAGGCGGAAGAATTCATCGCTTTACATCAAACCCTATCAACAAACCCGATTGAAGAGGTCAAGGGGGATGATGGAAGTCAAGTCAAAGCAAAGGGAGATGAAACGTTAGTCAAAAGCTTCCAGATGACAACTTACCCGATCGGGTAAGTGTGTACCCGATCGGGAAAGTGTGTTGCTTCGAGAAAAATGCTTCAACTTCCTATTTTTGTCATATGTGTTCAATGCTCGACCCCTTCTCCACGAAACCCTAATGCTATATATAGATGCTCCAGCCCCTCTTCTCAAATCATCCAACTCACATCAATCACACACACAACATCTCTTCTCTTCTTACATTTTCTCTTTAGTTTAGTCTTTCTAGTTTAGATCATTTTCTTCTTTTGTCTTTTGTTCTTAGTTTATTTCTGTCCATTTCATATCAAAAGATTAGCTTAGATCAATAAGAATTTCAATCTTTGTAGTCTACTTTGTTGGGTACAAGTGTTGTAATTCAAGGAACGATTATTCTATGCAAGGGATTTCTATTATTGTTATCGCTTTCGTTGTTGATCGTCACCTAGCTACTTCTATTCTATCCTTTGTTTATTGTCCTTTATTCTTTTCCATTTGATTGTTATTCTCTTTACATATTATCTTAGATTCATTTTCATGTTGTTATAATCGTCATTTCATTTCCTAGATTATCAATTAGCGTCGTTATTATCGCCACATAGAGAGTCTTATAATATTGTCAAAACCAACTAAACATATCTATCCTAGTTCTTTTTAATATCATCTTAGATTTAAATATTATCATGAGTAAGTAGTCACTTTTCTAGGGTGTAGGGTAGCCATGTTAGATTGATTAAAAGATGATAATTGGATAAAGAAAATATGCCTTTAAAACGTTGTGTCTATGCATGTTTGGATTGTAACGATAGTTAATGATTTCTGGCCGGAAATCATCGACTAAAATGGAATTCTTTTCCAAGGTAGAGATACGTGAATTCAATAGACAAAGCATGACATGGTTGATTAAGACCTAGTAAATCGCCTAAAAGCCTGCTAGACCATCTGATCTATGATTGTAATGAACACATCATTCTTACGAACTCACAATGAATTATTTGCATGTCCTAAATCCAATTTCATCAATATGTCAATCTACATGTCTGAACCTACTTCCCTAGATGCTTTTCATCACTTGCTTTATTGTTTTCATTTGTTTTCATTTTGTTTTTATTTATGCTTTATATTAGTTTAGATATCAAAATCCCAAAACCCAGATTTTCGTTAGATAAAACCCAATTGCGAGACATTTCACATTCTATAGGAAACACCATCTCCCTGAGGATTGACCCCTACTTCCCTAATTACATTAATTTGTTATTAGCCTACTAATAAACTTAAGTGGAATGAGTTCCTAACTCAATTTCCAATAAACAACTCTCGTAACTAAACGTACATATCAAATATATGTAATGCCCTAATTAAACTGTATCGTATACAAATAATTAGTATTCTATTTGGTTCTCATCCTATAGGTGTGACCTAAAGGGATCAGTTGATTACCGCCGTCATACAACAATAATGTCAAACTCTAGTCAGCCAAGCGTTACCGATTTACGTTAATCAACTGACGTGGAGTATCAAAATATACTAATCATGCCACGTATATTCCAAATGAGATTTATTATATAAATGCACTATTGTGGAGGACACTTACTCCAACAATCTTCCACTTGTCCGATACAAGTTGTGCATGTAGCAACACTATTGCGGAGGACTCCTCCTCCTACAATTTCTCCCACTTGTCTCGACAAGTTGTGTGCTACCGATTCTCTTGTCTCTTTTGCGTCACATCCTCCCACTCCTTGCAAGGTGTCTTACAGGTCGCACTTGCAATTGAAATTATAAATAGAGTGGCTTTCTCGATCTGGGAGAGTAACTGTCTGACCGGAAAATCTACCAGAGATCTCTTCCGAGCGTGGCCACGCATTTCCAGTTACTACTCCTCGAGTGGCCCGAAGATGTTAATACCCAACGTGGGTGGACAATTCCTGTTGACCCATCTTACACTGTATGATGCAGATCACCATGACCCAGAAGATGTCCATCGGCCTCCTTTCACGGCACGACCTAGGACAAAAACCAAAGTCAATCGGAAACTACACCGACTCAGGTAAATGGTCGCCAGTCTAAAGAATCGACTCATAGGAATAAAATAGAAATCCCCGCCACGACCAGGCTTCAACAATTTTGATAAGGGACTCTATTATGGTCACTGCCCGACAGAGTGTCTCCACAGTCTGCCTATGTAAACGACCAGTCATCTCCATGACCCCATGGTGTTGAACCAACCATCGATTGACTTACAATCTTGTCACTTCGAGACGTCACCTAAAATAAGTGACTAGGGAAAAAACACTAAGTTCATCCTGTTCACTTGAATTGGGTTCAACCTTTCTTTCAACCAATTCCGATAAACAAAGTATTAAAATTTAGTCAAACTAAATAAGGAGTTTTTAATGAAACTGTAACAATGAATGCGATTATCTAATATTTGTAAAAATTGATACGTTATCAATATTTCATATCTCATAATCTCTAGCAATTCAGGTGCATATTTCAATCCCATTGAAATGACATGACTATCATGTTCAGCCTGCAAAAGCATAGCTAATGGATTAGCAATACTTGCATCTCTCCCTTCGTTCTGATTGCTATTTCTCTTTGTCTACGTAATCTCATTTTACATAAAACTTTCTGAGTACATGTCTAGGTTTGAATCTAGGCTTAGGACTCTTGACCTAAAGATAGCTCCCACTGTTTTATCAGTATCATGGGATAGGATATACAACTATCGGAACTACTTCTAGTCCCTCCAATACTGTCGAATCCAAGCTACTTTCATATGCATCATAATATGATGTAATGTACTCTATTTCCGTTGTGAAATCCGCAATGATAAACTGCCTGGAACAATTCCAGCGGATACATGACATTTATATTTAAAAATGTCACTCCTACTTGGAACCTTTCCAATAGTGATTTCTGCTTGGAACTCTTCCAACAGACAAATCTTCTATAAAACACAGCCAGCTCGTGATTTCAAATCACTTTGATCAGTTTGGAAACTAAAGTCTGTGTAACCCCTTACACACAACTCACTGTAAACTCCAAACACATGGAACATATCTTTAGTCCTTCGCAAGCACTTAAGGATATTCTTTATGGCTATCAAGTGACTCTCACTTGGATTTGATTGCAAATGATTCGTCATACTCAAAGCATGCGAAATGTCGGATTGAGTATACATCACAACGTTTATAATTGATCCCGCAGCGGAAGCAAAAGGAATCGATTATCATGTGTTCAACTTCCTTGAACTAGTCAAAGATCTTATCTATATAAGAATTTTTGACTCAACGCTAATATCCTTTTAGATTTATCTCCATAAATCAATATATCTAAAAGATGTATTCAACTTCTCCAAAATCTTCGATCATTTAAAATGATCAATATGTCTCCACATATAAGACTGATGAAAACCATATTACTCCCACTAAACTTCATGTATAAACATAATTCCTCGAGATATCGAGAAATATTTTATGACATGATTGACACACCAATTCCAACTCTTTAGTGCTTACTTAAGACATCCACTTAAGCTTGAAAATTAACTTAGGATAGTTAGGATCTACGAACCCACAGGTGAATATAAAATATACTACCTCTTCTAGAATCGTATTCAAGAAGGTGGTTCTTGAGGTCCAATTGACATCATACTATTATGATATGCTGTAATCGCTATGTATATTCGAATGGATCAAAGAATTAAGGTTGGTGCAAAACTCTTTACCTACCAATTTATCTTTGAAAACATTTTAATGTTCATCCATGCAAATTTCTATCTTAAAAATCAATTTACATTGAAGAGGTCGTACTTCTTCAATTAAAATTTACCAGGTCACATACCTGACCATCATGCATGGAGTCCATTACGAATCACATGACTCTAAGCCATAACAAGAAGTTAGGACTAGAAACAGTCTTTTATAAGTCACATATTAGAATTCATCACTATAAAGAAGTGATAAGATTCCACCTGACCTCTTATGTTCCGAAGAAACAACTACTGAACAAGCAATGAGGAAAACCTTTTCCGGACCATATGCTCAGTTTGTGGCTCTTGAAACATTTTCTCCCACTCTGTCTTATCAAGAAATAATCGTATTTTATTGAAAGACAGCATCACGAGTCACAAACGCTTTGTTCTCGTGGTCAATGTAGGATCATTGAGCACTTGTTTCATTCGGATAACTTACAAATTAGGTACGCTACCCACCCATATCGTATATGGAATGAAATCAGACGGTTTTAAATGTGTTTTAATATGGTGGGAAAAGAAATAGCAGACAAAAATATTAAGATCCCAAGGTTAGTCAAATGGCTCATTTTGACTTGACAAAGACAAAACCATATCGTATAAGGTTCTGTTTCTCTATGCAACAACACCTTATCTCATAATGTGTGTTAGAGAAATTAACTCGTGAAACTATTTCACAATACTTTTGGTGAAAGACAAAGTCAATACTTAGATATTTATAGTTACGATTTACTCGTAAGTCCTTGTCTAATACTCTTGGTGATTAACTACTTCACATTGAAGCTCTTTGAACTTTTCAAAGATATCTCATAGTACCTCATTAAGTAGAATCAAATATAATATCTACTTAAGTCGTTGGTAAATAAAGTGAAATAGTCATAACCATCTCTGGTTGTGTTTGTTATTGGACCACGCATATTCTAATGAAATAGGGCCAATAACTCACTAGCTTGATTTCCTTTTAAATAATAAGGTCACGAATCATCTTGCCTTGAATACAAGATTCGCACGCACCATAAGATTCAAAATCAGATGGTTTAGGGATAGTTGTCAATACTAGCCTCTTAATGTGCTACACAATCCAGAATTAAGATTAGATTAGGGTCACCAATTTTGAGCCTTTTACAATCTATATGACAAGTAATTACTAGTTTAGGTCAAGAATATAATTACCTTTGATTGGTATGGGATAATCATTGACCAAGTATAGGCATAAAAAGATACAACGCTTGTTCTATTCACAAAAGTGAAACACTTGTGTCGTACACTAAAGTGGATACTATATTCTTTATTTAGAGGTCATGTACATAACAACGTTTATTAAAGTACACCTCTAAATCCAAAACTAGATTGATCACATTATAACTTTTATATGTCTCTATAGAAATAAAACTACAATAGTTATATTTCCCTTGTACGTCGACATTTAATCATGGTTAGTCGTCGTACGATTTATTATATGCATTGAATACATTGATGAAAACCATAATAGGTATCTAATACCCAAAAATTGCATTTAGCAAAATAAATGTCGATCATATAGATATTATGGGTGAAAATAGTACACCCAATTTCTAACTCTTTAGAAAACTTGGGGCAGATTCTTTTCTTGTGTCCTACACTGTAAAATAGAATCGTCAAAAGTTGGGTTCGACACCTTGCTTGGGTTTTGACTTTACTATTCAAAATAGTCTTGCCTTTTTCCCTTGCCTTGTGTCAAAGTCGAGCCAACCTACTCTTGAACCTCGTCTTAACAATTAACAATATAAACATCATTCTTAGTGCTCCCACTCACTTTCATGAATCTCTACTTAGACAAGTATATTAGAATTATTGTGAAGACTATTCTTCATTTCATTCATGGTTTTACCTTAAAAAGGATTAACTTTCATGAAGTGACTACGGTATTTGGTTATTCACGATTTTAAATAAATCGATTAACCTAGTCGTCCCAACTGATTTGGCCTATTTTAGGTAAGCCTCGATAAGGAGCATAATGACGACATACCAAAATACAAATATTTTCTTTGGAGCAAAAATTGATTGTACCATTGTTATAAGAAGACGTCACTAAAAATCAAAACGTTTTTGACTAAGTGTGATTTATTCATATACTCTTCATAAGAGACATTTGCAATGGTGAATATGAGGATCAAAAGATAAAATTCATTTTGTCTTTAGCTACGGTGGTTTAAACGGAGATCGCAATCAAAATGCTACCGTATAACATAATGGAAACCCTTTCCACGATTTGAACGGATTTACAAGTTCATAGAAGGATAAAATATATGTCATTTGCGGGTATAAAATAAATCTCAACGGAAAATAAACATTCATTGCTTATATATAATTTACTTGTAAAAACAATTTTAAACAAGTCACTCATATAATGACCCCTCACGAAATTACATAAGTGATTCCAAGACCCATCTTTAGACAAAAATAGTCATCGCATGCTATCTTTATCTAAAAATAGTAAGTCAATACATGACTAATTCTACACTTAGAACTCTTGGTTGACGGATTTCAACTAAATCCCTCTCCTAGTCCCAAGATAACGCTTATCTCGTTGAGGCCAATCCAATTTTGGCTTGTGATCGCATCACCCTACTTACCCGAGGTAAAAAGGGACCCACGAGCGTGGTAGCCCTAATGAACACGAGGTTCGTAGGTGCTTCAATTGGTAAGGCTAAATCTCAATTTTTTTTTAAGTTATGTGAGAGGTCTTGTCAATTTTGTTATTAATTCCCTATAAGCGAACTAAGTCGGTGAATTTTGAATAACTTTGAATTGACAATCGAGAAATAAAGATGCATGTTAGCGATTTTGGCATGAGCGGAAAAATAAAAAACAAGCATATAATAAATCCTAGTATGGCCACCTAGCTAATCTTATTAACTAGTAGATTACAAAATCGGAAACCAACTCCTTGGCCCCTTGCCTCTTCATGGCACCGTCTTTTGGAACACTGACTTCGGGAATCTCCGTCTTCATAATAATTAATTACAAAAGATACAAATAAAATTCCTATTATACATTTGATCTAAAAATGAAATTAAATTATTACAAACGGCGATACGAGATCGCAAATCAAATTACAACCGAATCGGTATTCCCTTACATTACGGGTAATACCGATTAAAATAATCTAGGCCATACTAGGTACAACTTGCATTAAAAATTAAATAAATGACATTCATTCATTCAACAATAACAACATAACTAAAAATGTTGTAAAAATCATGCCAAAATCGCCCTTAATACTTATCATGTTCATTCTAGCTCGGTTTTATGGATTTTATCGATTTTTAACCATTAAAAATCAATAATTAACTCTTAAATCGTATTTAAGCTCAAACTAATTATCTAAACTGATTTAGAACTCAAAATTAGTCCCCACTAACTTTGTTTGTATTTAATTAGTTCGAATTGATCGTATTTGCTAAATATAGAGGTTGAATAATTACATTTATGAAATAAACCCAAAATAAAATATAAAACTCATAAAAATTTGAAACCAAAAAATTTTGTACATTCTGGAACATTTCCAGGAACTATAAAAAACAGAAAAATTTGCCCAAAAATTTTGAATAAATTTTATGAACAAATAACATAGTATTCAACGTTTTTATCAAATAAAAACCATTAAATATAGTAAAATAGTGAAACAAATTATAAAATTTCCCCAAGATGATTTCAATCAGATTATAAAATGTAGAAAAAATTTTCAAGACCATAAAGGGACGTTTCAATTTTATGATCATAATAATCTCACTTTATTGACTTTTATCTTATAAAATTCAATCATCATGCAAAACTTAATTAAAAGTCACGAAATTTTATATAAAGTATGTACAACATGCATGTGAGATCATATCAAAATTTCATGGCCAGAATCAACATGCAACTATTTTTAGTTAACTTTTAACATAAAATATGCATATTAACATGATTTAAAGGCCATAAATCATAATAAATAGCAAATTAATCCCTAAAATCACCAAATTTTACCACAACCATTTTGAGGTCATTAGGTATGCATGCAAAGCAAAAATTTCGTGCAAACTAACTTTGAACACAAATTTTGAATTTTACCCAAGTTATCGTATAACTCGATTTTAATGCCTAAAATCGACATGCATGTAACAATTGAGCTCTGATACCACATGAAAGTCCTAGACCTCTAATTAGACTCCTATAATTAGTTCATTAAATTACATTAACTTAATGATTTGGGATCTAGTTATCATGCATGCAAATATAAAAGCATAAAAGCAAAGATAAGACGAAAACATCCTTACATGGGGTATTTTCGGTTCAATATGGGCACAATAAGAACTCCTTCTTATTTTTCTTGAGCATGAAATTAATGGATGATCCTCCATAAAACAACCTCCAAAGTAGAAGGTCTCCTTCTAGTTGCACCCAAGACTAAACCCAAATAATCTTAACTTATTATTAACTAGATAATAAGTAAGAATTAATACTACTAATATTATTGTATTACTACACTAGTAATATGTAGAGAATATTAGTTTGCATCTAATTTTTCGAGATAAGTTGAGTAAGTAAGAGAAGTTGAAAATGAGCAAGCAAATTTGTGTATGAAATAAGAACATCACATGTTCTTATAAGGCCTCTTGGCCGGATGGTGCTAGCCCTTGTGGCTCTTATTTTGCTCATTTTTTTATTCCCATGCAAATAGATAGTGTGTGGGATTAATTATAAACATGTTCATGTCATAACTTGTCATAATCAATATGTTGTAGTATGATACAAGAAATGAACAATCATCATTGTGTTTTTCCACTACAATTTCGGTCCACATGGTGAAATGTAGTCCATTTTGATTTTTGATATTTGTCCCACAAATACTTATAATCATATGTTTAATTATCTTGTATAATTAAGTGTTAATTTGATCATATAACAATTATATGACACAAATTAATAAACAATATGTACTTAACTTTTAAGTGATATTTTACCATTATATCAATATATAATGGATCCCACAATGCCCAGTTAATTTATTTTACAACTCCTTGTAATCATAATTAACTAATTACCTCTACCTCAAAATATATGCATAACCTCAACTAATTTAATGAATTAACGATTAATCACTAAATTAAATCTTATTTAATCGTATTAAAATAAGACGTAAAATTTATTTAGTCAGTTATCGTATAATTGACTAATAAACTTAAGTGGAATGAGTTCCTAACTCAATTTCCAATAAACAACTCTCGTAACTAAACGTACATATCAAATATATGTAATGCCCTAATTAAACTGTATCGTATACAAGTAATTAGTATTCTATTTGGGTCTCATCCTATAGGTGTGACCTAAAGGGATCAGTTGATTACCGCCGTCATACGACAATAACGTCAAACTCTAGTCATCCAAGTGTTACCGATTTACGTTAATCAACTGACGTGGAGTATTAAAATATACTAATCATGCCACGTATATTCCAAATGAGATTTATTATATAAATGCACTATTGTGGAGGACACTTACTCCAACAAAAATATTACAATGAAAACCCTAGAAGGTAAAAAGGCAACTCTATCAACACCAAAGTCCCTCCATATCCTTCTGATAAAACCTTTAACAATTTCCCAAGGAGGATTTGCTCCAAGAATAAAACAGATAACAGAGTGCTCCCAAAAATCAAGTTCCTCCTTAACATCTTCCTTAGAAAATTGTAACATACCTTCAGGTTCTTCCACAATGGTGTCCAGTTTTCCTTTGTCTTTTCGCCTGTTTTGAGCCAC
Source organism: Heliosperma pusillum (assembly GCA_022085475.1). Lineage (NCBI taxonomy): Eukaryota > Viridiplantae > Streptophyta > Magnoliopsida > Caryophyllales > Caryophyllaceae > Heliosperma > Heliosperma pusillum. The sequence continues at coordinate 24,433 of JAIUZE010014246.1, read as the reverse complement.
CCATTCTGCAGCCTCCTCATCAGTCACCAAGTCATCCAATTTTAATGGTTGAATCTCCACCGGACCAGACTGGAACTTAGTGACAGAGGAAGACGATCCATCCACAGTGAAATCTAGAGGGGAAAAAGTATTTTTATTGTTATTTTTAGGATTTTTTGTTGACAAATTCGAAAAAGATCGCTGCTTTGATGATTGTTTAACCGCCGCCATTGAGGAAAACTAGGTTTCATACAACAAGTTCTATTTTTCCTGTATTTTCCCTTTCCTTTCTTTTTTGTCTTTTTCCCTCTCTATCTCTACATTCTATTTCTCATAATGTGTGTTAATTGATTCATTATTTAATATGTTTGCATGCATTGCAAAATCGCCATAACATGATATGCATATTTTATCGAGTGTTCGACAGTGTCAATTAAAGTTATTGTTAATTCATCAATTTAGTTCACTTAAACGAGATAGATAATAAATTGACATGACCTCTCATAATAAATAATTTAGATCAAGCCTTACCAAATAGTAGAACCCATGATTCCTAATTTCGCATGGAAGTAGGCTCGGCTCACCGGGGTGCTAAACTTGTTACGTTGGGTAAGCGGGGTAATAAAGGTTATTACTTCGAAACTTGGATTGAGCTCAAAGGAAGTATTCACGACCGTAGCCGCATGTGTTACGGGCTTAAGATAAATATTAAAGTAATATTATCGACCGAGAGTTCTAAAGTATAATCGATAAAAGAGTTAATCCACCGACTTATGTTAATAAGGGATGAATCGGCTCAGCGTGCCCAAGTTGGTATGAATTTGGATCTCGGAATCATTTATAATAGTTGGGTAGAGGTCACTATTTAAATGTTAAAACTTGTTTAAAATGTTTACAAGTATTTAAAATGATAAATGTTGACATTTCCTTTATGTCTTAAACTTTTTAGTCACAATTGTTTATTCGCAATGGCAAATGCTAATTCATCCAACACTCTAACTCTCACAAACGTTTCATGGCTTTGATTCTTCATGGATCGTTATAAATTAGAAAAGAACGGTGCGAATTTTGCCGATTGGGATGCGCAACTCCCCTTGGCCGCGGAAGGTGACGACAAGCTTCGTTACCTTACCTAAGCCTCTCCCGAAACACCTAAGAAAGGTCCACCACCGCCGCAACGCGAGCCTATGAGGCTTACCACAAAGACTCCGCCGCGATCAAAAATGTTTTGATTTTCTCTATGGAGGCCGACCTCCAAAAGAGTGCCTTAACGATGAGCACCGCCTATGAGATATATGCCAAGCTTGTGACCATGTTTTCACAAGCTCCTAGGATCATATAATATGAGGCGGCTTCCGCGTTTTTCGACATGAACCTAAAAGAGGGCCAAAAGGTTAGCCCTCATGTACTCAAATTGATTGAGCATGTCGAGACTCTCAAATTGCAAGGGGTTGACATTCCTGAACAACTCGTTATTGATCGAGTATTAAATTCCTTGGGGAAAATAAAGGCATATGTGCAGTTTAGGGTAAACTACAATATGCAAAACATGAAAACCTCTCTCCATGAATTGCAGAAGATGCTTGTGCAAGCAGTGAGAGACATAGGGCTAAATGTTAGCACCACCAAGGATGAGCTCCATATTAACAATAAGAGCAAGGGGAAGTTCAAAAGGGGTGGCAGTAAAGGGAAGAAGCCCACCTTCAAAGGCAATGGAAACGCTATTGAGAATAGCTCACCCAAACCACAAAAGGAAGCCTTGACTGAGGACAAATGTCATTATTGTAATGGCATAGGGCATTGGAAGACGAATTACTCTAAGTATCTTGGAGATATTAAAACTAGAAAGATTGTTCCAGTAGGTAAATAATTATCCCTATCGTTTATGTTATGATCTCAACTTTGGTATATACATACGAGTTGTGATTCTTACATTTTTGTAACTATAATGAGGGCATCCTTGCAAGGATAAAGGCAAGGACAAGCAAGCCTAAGAAGGCTCTTCAAGGGAAGCTAAAGTAGTCACCCATGATTGAAGACCTATGGACGCTTGGCCTCATTTTGAATTGTTTTAATTTTGGGATGTATTTTGAGACATTGGATTTTAGAACTTTTATAATTTCCTTGTTTGACATGGAAATTTTTTTATTTCCTTTTATTGACATTGGTTGTAATTATTTTTAAAGACTTGGTTTTCAACTCAAGTCACTCGGTTTGTGGAAACTTTTATTGTTCTAAAAAATTATCATTATACACCACTTGCACTAATAACATAAATTGTATCGACTCAAATTGATCATATTAGTATTATGATGATTGGATCATTCTAATAAGTTCAAAAGCTAAGAATTTGATTCTCACTTTGAAAGATCATTTGCTAAGTCAAATTGAGTTATTGAACTCAAAGTAGAGAATCTACCAAACCAATTGGCCACACCACTTATAAAGAAAGTAAATGACATGAATATGAGTCCACCTCTTTAGCTTATAGAACTAGTCTATCTCGAAGCTAGGATTCGATGTCTTTACAATAAATTCTTTAGTAGATCACTTAAGGTCATGTTGTATTACTTCTACCTCACGAGTATGAGTACAAAATTGTTTGTGGCTCATAAGGCTATCTTTAAAGAAAATAGTTAAATTTTTCCTAAAGATAGAGTGGGAGAAAATAAGCCACAACGTAAAACTAGTTAGGAACTAGTGAAGAAACAAAAAGAAAATGTTCTTAGGTTAGACTCAAGACTAGTAAGGAGACCAAAGAAAGCGTTCTTAGGTGAATCCTTAGACTAGTGATGAGACCAAAAGAAAATGTTCATATAAAAATCATGAGAAATAAATCCAATTCACACAAAATTTTAGATACAATAATTAAATATACATGTGAAGTCGCGTAAAAATTTCAAGGTCATAAGATAAGTCTAACTATATTTAGTACTTTAAACACCATTTTATTCATTAAAATGTTATAAAATCACTAAAAATCATATTTAAGCAATATAAATTTCCATAAATCATCAGTATGACCTAAAATCACATTAGAACCAGAATATATTAACATGCAAATTACTTTGTGACTTTATCTCATAAGTCACAAATTTTTAGTTTTATTTAAGTTATTTTAACTCGAAAAAACTATAAATCGATTATGCATACAACAACCAAGGCTCTTGATACCGCTTGTAACTTTCTTAAACCCATTATTAGACATTTCTAATAACATTTTATAATTAGTTTACTCAGTAAACTATTGGATCTTATGCATGCATAACATAATAATACAAAGATAAGAAGAAACATTTTCCTTAGATTGATTTTGAACGATTTGGGCACAATATTTAAACAGCTTCCAAATATTGTTCTTGAGCTTATAATGTAAGGATGAACTTCCAAGTTTCAAAGAAGAAAGTCTCCTTTTAGATGCACCTAAGACTACCCCTTTAAACACTACAAAATACTACACTAGTATAATGCGTAGTAACCCTTAAAATATGAGTAACAACACTATTACTACTCTTAGTAATTTTATTAGTAAACTTATGAACACAAGATGAACTTCTCAAGTTTAGTTTAGTGTGAGAATGTTGAGATGTAGAGAGATAAGCTTCAAATAATGTATGATCAAGTAGCTAAGATAAGAGGAAAAATTTCCTCTTATCAAACATTATTACCGGCCACCATAGGGCATGGGGGAGGGTGAGCATGCATTTGTCTTTACAATGCACTAGGGTAGAGTCTAGACATAAGGTAGTAATCATGTTGTTTTTATTCTTAATTAGAACAATAAATCATGATCTAAATCCCTACCCTTGTAGCTCACAAAACCGGCTCCCTTAAGTAATATGGGTGTCCATTTTAATTTTGTATTTTGTCATTTGTCAAATATGAGATATGTGACATGTGACATGTAATTTAGCTTATCAATGTGCATTTAACTAATTTAAATGCAATTTATAACAAATAAAATAAATTTAACATTTTAAGTCATATTTTATAATCACATGTAAATAAAATAGATCATCCCATATTTGGTTAATATAATCTACAACTAATTGTAATTATAATCAACCAATTATGCTTATCTCAAAATGTTTTATAAACATTAAGCATTCTTAGTAATATAACAATTAAATTATTAAAATGAATCTTATTTAATCATATTATAATAAGATATAATTATCACATTTATAATATAAACTTTGTTCAATTTAAGAGATTAATTAATCTGTATCGCTATACAATTAATTAACTTACATGATTAGGGGATCGTCCTTTATGTGTGACTTCAAGGGATCAACTGATCACCACCGTCATACGACAGTAACATCAAACTTTAGTAAGGCAATCGTTACTGATTAATGTTTACCAGTTAACTATAATATTCATCATCTCTTTGTATTCTTATTTTTGAGATTTAATTAAGTAATCGCACTATTGTTGAGGACACATACTCCAACATTATGTTCTAGAAGCTGAGACCATTAAGCTAGATGAGTAACCCTTACGTATGTTGGGATGCCAAAGGATATCCGTGATCAAAAGGTGCGAATGATTAGGAATGGGGAGACGACTCTACAAATAGTGTTATGGTCTAACCATAACGTGGAAGAAGCAACTTGGGAGCCTGAAGCTGCCATGAGGGAGCGGTATCCGCCTCTTTATGAGGAGGTATGTTCGGTTACTGGGACGTAACCTTGTTCTTTAAGGGGGGAATGAGATAATTGCGATGCGTTTTGGTAGTTTAGTTGGCCTTTTGGTTAGTATTTTGGTAGTGGTAGTGAGTTTTGTTGGTCTATTGTTGATAGTTGGTAATATGTTTGTATCCTTGTGTTTGGGATGTTGGGAGTTGGGTAGAGGTCATAGAGTTGGTTGTTTTGTGTATGTTGTTGTCTTGTGTTGTGTTTTGATGAGGTAGGAGTATGAGTTGTGAGCTTCGTCCGGAGGGAAGACTGTACTACTTCATATTTCTGAGTATCTTGTACTCGGTCGAGTAGGGGTCACTCGACCGAGTGGGCTGTGTACTCAGCCGAGTAGGGTGTATTCGGCCGATTGTGGTTGGTGTGTTAGTTAGGCAGCCTTATGCCTAGTTGGCACTCGGTCGAGTGTTGTGTGCACTTGACTAAGTGCGGTGTACTCGACCGAGTGCTTCTTACACTCGACCGAGTGCACCGGTCTGATGGGTTTTATCGAGCGGTTTGATTAAAGATAATTAGGAGGCGTTAAAAGGTTATTTGGTCAGTTTACTTCTCATAATCAACCCTAAAAGTTTTCTAGACACACTAAAACATCGTGATCATCCCTAATCATCTCAAGGCTCGGATTGGATTGCATCTTGTATCGTTTCTTGATTACATTGGTAAGTTATCTGTCTTTTTTATTAATAATTGTTACGAGTAGTGTAGAACCCTAATTGCATTAGGGGAAAGGGAAGGTTTTACTAGTATTGATTATAATGTAATTGATTGTTTAGGGGGAGAATTTGTAGAAGAAGATTTCTGATTATTGCTTGATAGCTTGCGAATTTGCTTATAAGGTAAGGTTTTGCCTACTCGGTACTTTATATGTTGTTGATTGTGATAAGATGTGCCACTGTGATTGTAGTTACTTGTTGATGATGGTGACTATTGTTGTTGATGATGATGGTGTTTGGATATTTTGAGTTTGGGTGTTTACTTGGTTAATATTTTGGTGGACCGACGGGAGATGGACCACACCTAGAGTTCGCCTCTCGTAGCTCTCCCGTTGTGAGGGGGATGTGCATATTAATGCTCCGGGACTCTCGCTACGCCCAGAGGGAATATCGATGTCCAATGTTGCGGTCTGGCATCATTAGGTGGTTTGCAAGTCAGGGTGGTAGCCTGATGCTACTGATGTCACCGCTGCGGTGGGCCTCTGGTTACTGTTACTTGGACGATTACTTTTATTGTCTTGTACATTGATCGGCATATCTTGTTACTGACCCCGTTTAATATTTTCAAAACTGTTGTGATCCATTGGGGAATGGTGAGCGGGTGATCAGCAGGTAATTCGTTGAGCTTGCGTTGAGGGATTGGATGGGATCGCCGCTGATGAGTCATAGCTTCCGCACTCATTTATTATCATAGACGTTTACTTTAATTTGATTAGTTTGGATTATTGTTTATGACGGTGTGTCCTCAGTATTTTTGGAATAATGTAACTTTGGTTAAAATATTGGTTAATAAGTATTGTTCTATTATGGTCCCTTTGATATGTACTACCTCGGATAACCGAGATGATAGCATCCCGATGTAGTAAGGAGGTCTTGTAAGGCTCTTTGGTATATGCGGGTGTTACATGTACACTCTTTTCTTTCCAAGAAGCATCACAAGACTCAACCACACTTTATCATCAAAGTTCCCACTTGGTTCACTCAACCTCATAGTCCACATCAAATGATGCACTCTCAAATTCACATAAACCTAGGCCACTTGGTTCACTCAATCACACTTTATCATCAAAGTTTACACTTACTAACTCACAATCAACAAAGTAAGGTCTAGGTTGGTATAAAGAGGGTGAATATGGTTCAAAGGAAGAGTCATCATCATTAATCATATTGTCATACACAGATGGCGGGGAAATCTCCTTGGGCATAAAATTTTCATCCCTTTCTACATCAAGTCCCTCAGAAGTCTGAATTACACATTCCTCATCACATCGCACATCAATAACCGCATACTCATTGCAGCAGAAGCTCACCCAAGGGGCCTTGATGATCAAGCCACAAACAAGGCAAGCCTGACCCCAAGGACCCCTCAGATGGAAGCTCGAGTTACAAGGTCCTAACAACAAGCCATGACAAGCCAAGATCAAGCCAGGACAAGCCACACCAATGAGGAAGACAGTCCAGGGCTCATCAACTCATGCCAAGCCCCAACACAACCCACATTACCCACACAAGACAGAAACAAAGCCATTCAGGCCCAGGCAGACAATTCAACAAACCCTGCACCAAGGAGGTACACCAGGGCCTTTCAACCACCCCCACCATGGCCTACCATCAAGCCAACACCCCAAGCTACAAGTTTGTCCAGGATAACCCCACTTGAAGTCTAGTAAAAACACAAGTAACAAGCACCCCAAGCTAGAGTCCAGCAAACAATTAAAACAGGGAAGGTACAAGTCAGATTGTGGTTTCCTTTGCTTAAGTCAACTTGTCCTCGTCCAAGGCAGGTCTTATCTAAGTTCTAATAAGGGTAGAGAGTTCGAAGGAGCAGCAACACACCCAGGCAAGGTAGCAAGACAACAAGAACAACAAATTTCCATTTCAGGAAAACTCCAAAAACTGCTTTATTTGCTTTTTGTTCAGTCTGTTTTTGTGTTTTGTGTCTGTATTTTATAGTTGTTAAACTCGTCCTATTGTGAGGCTCTTAATTAGTGTCAGTAGTAGAAGTTTGAACCCTAAGTTGGCCCTTGGATGATCTGTACATCCAATGGTTCACAAGTTATCAGCCTCCCTATATAAGGAGGTCTTTGTATGTTGTTTCAGTTAGACTTTCTGAATGAATGAACTTTGAGAAATCCCTCAATTCTATCAAACTTGTGCTAAGAGCTGTAGTTTGAAACAAGCCTGATACATCTTCAAGGTGTTTGATCAGTGCCTTGTCTTGTGAGTCAAGTTATATCTGTGCCTTGCTGTGGTTAACTTGCTTGCTGTTGAGTCTAGTCTAGGGTGTTTGTGCTTTGCTGTAACACTTGAAACTGTCTCTAAAAATCAGTCTTTTGAGTCCTTTCTCTTGTGCCTTGCTGTAGAGGAGTGTCTCTAAGTCATATCCCTTGAGTTTTTAGCTAAACAACTCACCCTCTCTAAAACAACATCCATTTGTTACTAGACATTGTTCTCAGTTTGAGTCAAGCTAATCAAGTCTCCTTAAAACTTGTAAACCTTAGTAGTTTACACTCCACTCATCCCAAGGAATTTTCCAACCAACAACATTTTCAACACAATTTTCATCATCAATATTCACATCAAATGTCACATGCTCAAGCTCATTAAAATACATATCATTCAAATCATCATTGATAAGAGAACAATGCACATTATTCAAACATGAAGCATCATCAATTCTGATAAACTCGAACTCACTTTTTCTCATTTTTGGGTGTGAGTCGGTGTTTAAGAGGTGAAGTTGGATAAAAATCAAAGTGTGACACACTTTCATTGGAAGGAGGCACGATATTTGCATCATACATTGCATTCACATCGGGATGAGATGCGAAATAAGCATGTGAAGTGAAAATTTGAGATGTATGTCCCACACCACCACATGTATCACAAGTAGATGAAAATGATTGCATACCACATATATTGTTGAGGAAGAGGGGAGCATGTTGAGATTTATGTTTAAGACTCGATCACAACTCATATAATTTTCCAAATCACAACTTTCAAGGTTCATGCCATCACATAATACACAACAGAATTCCCAATCCGAAAGAGTATAACCACATGACCACACATTTGAGAAATAATTGTCAAATCTTGCGAGAAAATCATGGGAAAGTTCATTTTGATCTTGAAAAATATTAAAGGACGACATTATAAAATGTAAGACTCTAAATGGAAGTAACAAACTACCGACTTAGATACAAGTAATAAACAAAGAACATATACTTTTTTCTTTTTCAAATTTGCAATTTTTTTTTTCAAAAAGCAATAAAAGCTAGTTCTAAACTAACTAAAACCAATTTCGACACCGTCCCCGGCAACAGCGCCATTTTGATGATGGGTTGTCGTGCACCCCCTCGACCAAACACTATTCATAAAAATCGGTACCAAACTAATGAATGTAGTGAAAGTCCATAGACCTTAATTAGACTCCTCTAATTAGTTACTAAATTACTTGTTAATGTAGTATTTAATGATCTATGTAACATGCATGCAAATATAAAGACATAATTATAAAAGAAGAAATTTCCTCACATTGATATGGAAATAAAATAGGCACAACAAGAAATCCTTCTTGTTGTTCTTGAGCTATAAATATGGATGAACAACAATAATCTCCAAAATACAAGATCTCCTCCAAGTTGCACCAAGATGATACCAAATAATCTACCCTTATCATTAACTAGATAATAAGATAGATATTATGCTACTAATATTAGTATATATTACTACACTAGTAATACTTAGAGAATATTAGTATTATGAGAGTTTTAGTGAGAGGAAGAGTTTTAGAGAGAAGTGTAAATTAAGCACAAAAATAAAGTCATCAAAAATGAACAACCATTGTCCGTTTTATGGACAAAGTGGCCGGACCTCATGTGTCCAGAAGGCTCCTTATTTTTGTTATTTTAATCACATGCAATGTAGTGGAGTATGGTATTAGAAGTGATGATTATAATGTACATGTTATGTCACTTTAACTTGGTGACTTGTGAGAATGTATAAGAACAACAATCATCACCTCACCACTTACAATATGACCGGCCACTTATGGCCTTATATGGTCCATTTTGATTTATGATATTTGTCCCCCAAATACTTATTAATCATATGCTTAATTATCCTATATAATTAAGGGTTAATTTGATCATATAATAATTATATGATACAAATAAATAAATAATATGTACTTAACATTTTAAGTAATATTTTACCATTATATCAATATATAATGGGTCCTAAAATGCTTAGTTAATTTATTTTACAACTCCTTGTAAATATAATTAACTAATTATCTCTATCTCAAAACCTCAACTAATTTAGTAATTTGACGATTAATTACTAAGTTAAATCTTATTTAATCATATTAAAATAAGATATAAATTTATTAGTCAATTATCGTATAATTGAAAAATAAACTTAATCGAATTTGAGTTCATAACTCAATTTCTAACAATTAACTCTCGTACATATCGAATATATGTAATGTACTAATTAACTGTATCGTATACAAATAATTAGTTACTATTTGGATTTCATCCTTTAGGTGTGACCGAAAGGGATCAGTTGATCAACGCCGTCAAACGACAATAACGTCAAACTCTAGTCAGCCAACCGTTATTGATTTACGTTAATCAACTGACTAATCATATATATAGTCAATAAATATCCCAATTATATTCCTTAATAAGATTTATTATGTGGCGCACTATTGTGGTGGATACCTACTCCAAGAATCTCCCACTTGTCTGAAACAAGTGTGCGTCACCAATTCTCTTGTCTCTTTATCACATCTCCCACTCAACGCAAGGTGTCTTTCAGGTCGCACTTGCGATTGATTATATCTAGAGTGGTTTTCTCGATAGGGAGAGTAACTATCTGACCGGAAAATCTACTATAGATCTCTTTCCGAGCGTGGCCACGCTTTTACAGTAACTTCTCCTCGAGTGGCCTACAGATGTTTGTACCCAACGTGGGTGGCCAATTACTGTTGATTCATCTACTCTGTATGATGCAGATCACCATGATCCAGAAGATGTCCATCGGCCTCCTTTTACGGCACGACCTAGAACATCAACCAAAACCAATCGAAAACTGCACCGACTCAGATAGACGGTCGCCAGTCAAAAGAATCGACTCATAGGAATAAGATAGAAGACCCTGCCGCGACCAAGCATCAAATAATTGATTTAAGGGTCTCTACAAATGTCACTGTCCGACAGAGTGTCATACAGTCTGTCTATGTAAACGACCAGTCATCTCTATTACCCCATGGTGCTGAACCAACCATCGATCGACTTACAATCTAGTCACTTCGAGACGTCACCTCATTGAGTGATTAGGGACAAAATACTAAGTTCGTCCTATTCACTTGAATAAGGTCCAACATTGTCTTACAATCTATTCGGATAAACAAAGTATTTAATTTAGTCCAACTAAATAAAAGGAGTTTATTATAAAACTCGAACAATGAATGCAATTATCATATATGAAATAATTAATACAATACTCAATTATTACATATTACATAATCTAAAGGAATTCTGGTACACGTCTCAATCCCATTGTGACGACATGACCATCATGCTTAGCCTTTGATAAAGGCTTGGTTAAAGGATCATCAATGTTGTCATCTGTCCCAACCTTACAAATGTCAATTTCCTTTCTGTCCACGTAATCTCTAATTACATGATATTTCCTAAGTACATGTCTAGACTTGTTACTATACTTGGGCTCTTTTGCCTGAAAAATAGCCCCACTGTTATCACAATAAATTGTGATAGGATCTTTGGCAGTAGGGACTACTATTAGTCCTTCCAAAAATTGCCGAATCCACACAGCTTCCTTTGCAGCTTCAGACGCTGCAAGGTACTCTGCTTCTGTTGTAGAATCCGCTGTAACGCTTTGCTTGAAACTCTTCCAGCAAACAACTCCTCCATTCATCATATAAACATAGCCGGATTGGGATTTCATATCATCCCTATCTGTTTGGAAACTGGCATCTGTGTAACCTTTTACACGTAACTCAGTCTCGCCTCCAAACACTAAGAACGAATCCTTGGTCCTTCTCAAGTACTTAAGGATGTTCTTTACGGCTATCCAGTGACTTTCACCTGGATTTTATTGGTAACGACTTGTCATGCTCAAAGCATATGCAACATCGGGACGAGTGCACATCATATCATACATGATTGATCCAACAACAGATGCGTAAGGGATCAATTTCATGCGTTCAATCTCCTCGGGTTTCGTAGGGCACCCTGACTTGCTCAAGGTGATCCCACTTCCCATAGGAAGAAAGCTTCTCTTAGAGTCTTTCATGTTGAACCGATCAAGAATCTTATCAATATAAGTTTCTTGACTTAATGCTAGTATCCTTTTAGATCTATCCATATAGATCCGGATACCTAAGATGCGCTGGGCCTCTCTTAAGTCTTTCATTTGGAAATGTATCCCTAGCCACTCCTTCACAGAAATGAGCATTGGAATATCATTCCCAATGAGTAGTATGTCATCTAGATACAAGACTAGAAAAGTTACTTTACTCCCACTAAACTTCATGTATAAACATGGTTCCTCGACACTTCGAGTGAAACCATTTTTTTTAATTACATGATCGAAACGATGATTCCAACTCCTGGGTGCTTGTTTAAAACCATAGATGGATCTCTTAAGTTTGCATACCTTCTTAGGGTTTGATGGATCCACAAAACCTTCAGGTTGTGTCATGTACACTTCCTCTTCTAGAATCCCATTCAAGAAGGCGGGTTTGACATCCATTTGCCAAATCTCATAATTATGAAATGCGGCAACCGCTAAGATAATCCTTATGGATCGAAGCATGGCGACTGGGGCGAAGGTTTCGTCATAGTGAAGACCATGAACTAGGGTAAAACCTTTTGCCACCAATCTAGATTTATAAACATCATTATGTTTATCTATACCACTTTTGATCTTATAGATCCACTTACACTGAAGAGGTCTTACCTCCTTAGGTAAATCAACCAAGTTCCATACTTGATTGTCGTACATAGAATCCATTTTGGATTGCATGGCTCCTAGCCATAGCTTTCAGTTGCGACTAGAAATGGCTGCTTTGTAGGTAGTAGGTTCATTACTTTCAAAAAGTAACACTTTATAGTCATCACCTTCCTCTATAATAACAAGGTATCTATCAGGTTGATGACTAATTCTGCTTGACCTCCTAGGTTCTGAAGGAATAATGACCGTGTCAGACGAAGAGGGAACGTTTTCCTCGTCGTCCTTTTCGGTTTGTGGCTCGTGGACTTCATCAAGTTCAAATTTTCTCCCACTCTGTCTTTTTGAAATAAAATCATTTTCTAAAAAGACTGCATCACGAGACACAAACACTTTGTCCTCGTGTTTATTGTAGAAGTAATAAGCACGTGATTCCTTTGGATATCCTACAAACAGACATTTGTCAGATTTGGGTGCGAGTTTATCGTCAGACTTATCCTTAACAAAAGCCTCGCATCCCCAAATTATCATAAACGAAAAATAAGGGACTTTCCCAGTCCATATCTCATATGGAGTCTTATTTGTCGCTTTAGTCGGGCTTCGATTTAGTGAAAATATTGCAGATAAGATAGCAAAACCCCAAAAATAATCAGGAAGCTCCGTCAGACTCATCATAGATCGAAATATATCTAATAAAGTTCGATTTATCCTTTCGCACACACCATTTAATTGAGGTGTCCCAGGAGGAGTCCATTGTGATACTATACCACAATCTTTTAGGTGTGAATCAAATTCATTGTTCAAGTATTCACCACCACGATCGGATCGTAGGGCTTTAATCTTTTTATTCAATTGGTTTTCTACTTCATTTTGAAATTCTTTGAATTTTTCAAAAGCATCACTTTTATGCCTCATCAAGTAGACATATCCATATCTACTCAAGTCGTCGGTAAAAGTAATGAAGTAGTGATAACCACCTCTAGCTCGGATAGTCATTGGACTGCATACATCCGTATGTATAAGTCCTAATACTTCACTTGCTCGTGTCCCTTTTCTCGTAAAAGGAGCACGAGTCATCTTGCCTAGAAGACAAGATTCGCATACACCATAAGATTCGTAATCGAATGGTTTGAGTACTTTCGATGAAAAAAGTCTCTTTATGTGTCGTTCGTTTATGTGCCCTAAACGACAATGCCAAAGGTATTATTGATTAGGTTCACCTGTTTTGAGCTTCTTGTTTTCTACATGATAGACCTCTTTTGCAATATCTAGAACATAAATACCTCCAATAGAAATGGCCTCGCCATAAACCATTTCATTTAAAGAAAAAGTACAACGATTGTTCTTAATACAAAATGAAAACCCTTCCATGTCTAACACGGAAATGGAGATAATGTTCTTGCTAAGAGTTGGTACATAATAGAAATTATTTAAATACAACTCTAAACCATTAGGCAAAAGAAGAAAGTAGGTGCCCACGGAAACTGCGGCTACCTTAGCTCCATTTCCCATGCGCAGGTCCACGTCACCCTTGGCTAGTGCTTGCGCGTCCCTCAGCCCCTGTACATGATTACAAAGGTGAGAACCACAACCGGTATCAAATAACCAAGAAGATGTACTAGCAAAGTTAATATCTAACATATAGAGTGATGAAAGAGTTTTACCTGACGTTGTCACACAACCGTCCTTCTTGTCTTCCAAATATTTGGGGCAATTGCGTTTCCAATGCCCTTTGTCATTACAATAATAGCAATCCTCCTCCGCGTGTTTGTTGACTTTGGGCTTGGGCTTATAAAAGACCTTGCCCTTTCCCTTGCTGACTTTCTTGAAAAGAGTCTTACCCTTTCCCTTGTCCTTTTTCACCCCAAGGTTAATGTTCTTCATTTTCATTGAAAGAACGTCCTAGGGTTCACTCCCAATAGCCTCCATGTCCCTCTCCACTTGGGTGAGGAGTGCATGGAGTTCATGGAAAATCTTGTCCATGCCATTCATGTTATAGTTCACCCTAAATTAGGTGAACTTAGGTGTGAGTGAATGAAGGATTTTACCCACCACCAATTGCTTCGGAATTTTGCACCCTAGACGCTCTAAGGTGTCCGCGTGCTCAACCATTTTGAGCACGTGTGGGCCAAACGTTTGGCCCCTTTGAAGCTTAGTGTCAAAGAATTTCGTAGCCGCCTCATATTGGAGAATTTGAGGGGCTTGCGAAAACATCGACGTAATCCTCGTGAATATCGCATAAGCATTGAGAGATATAAATTGGAGTTTGAGTTTGGGTGAGATTGACCAAATCAAGACATTCTTGACGTCATTGGCAACCTTTAAATAAAGGTCATATTCGGCCCGAACCACCGCGGACGATCTAGGCGCAAGTTCGGTGGGGGGCTCTTCGACCAAGTAGCGAAGCACGTTATCGGATATCGCGGCGCTCTTGATCGTTGATTCCCATTCAACGAAGTTACTACCGTCATCTTTTAGGACACACTTGTCCATGACGGATCTCAACTATGAGTCGTTACCCAAGGTTGTGTTGTTTGATGATGTCGACATTGTGCGAATATGGTTACTACAACAAAAAGAAATGTATAAACATTCATTGTTAATTTACTTGAGAAACATTTTGACAAGTTTAGCATTTATATAATGACCTCTCACTAAATTATATAAATGATTCCAAGACCCATCTGTAAATAAAAATAGTCATCGCATGCTACCTTTATTTAGAAATAGTAAGTCATTACATGACTAATTCTACCCTTAGAACTCTTTGTTGACGGATGTCAACTAAATCCATCTCCTAGTCCCAAGATAACGCTTATCTCGTTGAGTACAATCCAATTTTAGCTTGTGATCGTATCACCCTACTTATCCGAGGTAAAAAGAGACCCACGGGCGTGGTAGCCCTAATGAACACGGGATTCATAGGTGTTACTAATTGGTAAGGCTAATATCAATTTTTTAAATATGTGAGAGATATTGTCAATTTAGTTATTAATTCCCTATAAGTGAACTAAGTCGGTGAATTGAGAATAACGTTGAATTGACAATAACGGAAAATAAAATGCGTGTGTGACGACTTTGGCATGAGCGGAAATAAAGCAAGCAACCAAGCAACAAAAAATCCTAGTATGGCCACCTAGCTAATCAAATTAACTAGATAATTACAAATTCGGAAACTAACTCCTTGGTCCCTTGCCTCTTCACTTGGAACGCCTTCCAAAAATTGGCACCGTCTTGAGCGAGTCACCGGTCTTCATAAAAAAAATTACAAATATACAAATATACAAATTCCTATTATATATTTGTTCTATAAAATGAAATTATTAATTATTACAAACCGGCGATACGAGATCGCAATAAAATTACAAACAAACCATTATTCCCTTACATTACGGGTAATAACGATTAAAAAATAACTAGGCCATACTAGGTACAAAATTTGCATAAATTATTAAATAAATGACATTCATTCATTTAACCATAAATAAAATAAATTTCTGCAAAATTCATGCCAAAATCGCCCTAAACACATTCATGCTCATTGTAGCTCGACTTTTCGGGATTTATTGATTTTTAACCATTAAAAATCAATATCAACATTTAAATATCATTTAAATTCAAACTAAATAACTAAAATGTTTTAGAACTCAAAATTAATCCCTACTAATTTTGTTGGTCATTAATTAGATCGATTTGATTTCATTTGCTAAATATAACGGTTTAATCATAACAATTATGAAATAAACCAACAATAAAATATAAACATCATAAAAATTTGAAAATAAAAGTTTTGTACATTCTGGAACTTTTCCAGGAACTCCAAAAACTAAAAAACATTTGCTCAAAAAATTTAATTTAATTTTATGAACAAATAACTTTGTATTTAATGGTTTTATCAAATAAAAATCATTAAATATAGTAAAACAGTGAAAAAATTATGAAATTTCACCAAAATGATCAACATCAGAATTTAAAATGTACCAAAAATTTGCATGACCAGAAAAGGACGTTTCAATTTTATGAACATTATAATCTCATATTATCAACTTTTATCTTTTAAAAATCAATAAACATGATATACTTAATTAAAAGTCACTAAATTTTACATACAATATGTAAGACATGCATGTGAGATCATATGAAAATTTCATGGCCAGAATCAAAATGCAACTATTTTTAGTTAACTTTTAACATCAAATATGCATATTAACTCGGTTTAAAAGCCAAAAATTAAAATAAATAGCAAATTAATCCCTAAAATCACGAACTTTTGACCACAAACATTTTGAAGTCAGTAGGTATACATGCACCAAATTTTTTTGTCAGAATCATATTTTAACTGAAATTTTTGATTTATTAGTTATCTTATAACTTTAATAAAAATTGTCCAAAATTAACATGCACGCTACAAGCTAGCTCTGATACCACATGAAAGTCGATAGAACGTAATTAGACACCTCTAATTAGTTACTAAATTACTTGTTAATTTAGTATTTAATGATCTATGTAACATGCATGCAAATATAAAAACATTTATATAAAAGAAGAAATTTCCTCACATTGAAATGGAAATGATATGGGCACAACAAAAACTCCTTCTTGTTGTTCTTGAGCTATTATATAGATGATCCTCCAAAAATCTCCAAACTAGAAGATCTCCTTTAAATTGCACCCAAGACTTACCCAAATAAACTTAACTTATTATTAACTAGATAATAAGAAAAGTTATACTAATATTAGAATATACTACTACTATAGTAATACTTAGTGAATATTAGTATATGAGAGTTTTAGAAAGATGAGAAGATTTTAGTGAGATAAAGTAAATATGCAAGAATGAACATGATAAGTGAATATTTGCATGATTTTAACCCCCAATTTAGCTCGGTTTTGTATGTCATTTGTGCTTTGTTAAGCCATTTTATGATCTAATATCGTCTTCTAGGCGAATTCCTATGTTCTAACCTGTTTTGTAGGGAAAGTGACGTGTCTACGCCCTTTTTCTATATTCCCGAGCATTTCCTTTAAATTGCACCCAAGACTTACCCAAATAAACTTAACTTATTATTAACTAGATAATAAGAAAAGTTATACTAATATTAGAATATACTACTACTATAGTAATACTTAGTGAATATTAGTATATGAGAGTTTTAGAAAGATGAGAGGATTTTAGTGAGATAAAGTAAATATGCACGAATGAACATGATAAGTGAATATTTGCATGATTTTAACCCCCAATTTAGCTCGGTTTTGTATGTCATTTGTGCTTTGTTAAGCCATTTTATGAGCTAATATCGTCTTCTAGGCGAATTCCTATGTTCTAACCTGTTTTGTAGGGAAAGTGACGTGTCTACGCCCTTTTTCTATATTCCCGAGCATTTGCCTAGAACCCGAAGATCTGAAAAGCAAGCTTGACCAAGTCAAAGGAATTTCAAGAAGGTTCACTGATTCAAAAGAAAGAAGAAGCAAAGACGATTTCGCAGTTGTCAGAAGATCGATCAGTTAGGCGAAGAAATCATCATTTTACATCAATCCCTATCAACAAACCCGACTCAAAAGGTCAAGGGGGATAATGAAAGTCAAGTCATAGGCCAAGGGAGATGAAACGAAAGTCAAAGCATCCAGATTACTACATACCCGATTGGGTAAGTATTGTACCCGATCGGGTATGTTTGCTGATCCGAGCTTTTGCTTCGACTTCCTTTATTTGGTCCTATATGTTTAATGTATGACCCCTTCCCCACGAAACCTACTGCTATATAAGAGTGCCTCAGCCACCACATCTCAACACACTTCTCTACAGACAACCTTAGATTAGAATTAGAAAACCCTAGCCTCCATTTTACATTTTTAGCGTCTTTAGTTTAGTTTTTTCTTTCTTTCTCCATTTTGTAGTTTTAGTCTTAGATCTAGTTTTCTCTAGTCTTGTTTAGTTCTAAGTTTCCTTCAATTGTAATTGTTCTACTTGTAATTGGAATTCTAGTTTCCGGGTTTGCATTTTCCTATTCAAGTTCCTATTCCATTTCAATCGTTGCTCATCCTTTCCGGTAATCCTTATTCTTGTTTTTACATTATAGTTTCATTTTCTTTTAGTATTTCCTTTATCATTTTTACCATTCTTAGTTTTATAATCTTAGTTTCCCTTTCATTGTTAATCATGCATAAGTAATCTTTGTTCTAGGGGAAGGGTTAACATGTCTAATTAATTTATAAGTATAAATTGATTCCGGGTAGAATTGTTTTAGTTGTCTCTATTTCTTGGTTGATTCTCATGATAAACTTTGATTTAAGGCCTTAATCAATTGTTTATACTTGTCAATTTCCGTCTCAAGGGCGAGAGTCGAGATGAAAATTAAAGGACTGGCAAGAATAGTTTAATGACCTAGCAAGGCTGAAAAGACGTTAGGACCCGTTATAAAGTCGGTATGAATCCGAAAGGAATATACCATTTAAAGACTAGGACAACTATGATTTTTCTAAACCCGTAATCAACTTTGCTTTTAAATTGATTAGCATGTGAACCCCGATCCCTAGATCCTTTTCTTTATTGTATTGTTATCATTTTTATTATATCATTTATTAATTAGTGACAAACATTTGCCAATCGTACAAGATAGAGTTCTAACCATAACTATTCACAAGTATCTCCCGTCTCCCCGAGAACGACCCCTTACTTCCCTAATTACATTAATTTGTTGTTAGCCTAGTTTGGGTTATTTATCTTTGATTAGGGTATGCGACAACCCTGTCAGAACAACACAAAATGAACAACCATATTGCCCTTTTATACGCAATATGGACGGTCCTCTTAGCCCTCACAAGGGACTAATTTTGCTTATTTTAATTCACATGCAAAGTGGTAGAGTGTAGTGTTGAGTGAAATGATTTTAGGTTTACTATTTATGTCATAATCACATGTAACTTGCGAGCATGAACAAGAGCAACCACCATCACTTCCCACTACTACTTGACCGGCCCCTAGTGGCCTTATATGGTCCATTTTGATTTTTGATATTTGTCCCACAAATACTTATTAATCATATACTTAATTATCTTATATAATTAAGTGTTAATTTGATCATATAACAATTATATGACACAAATAAATAAATAATATGTACGTAACATTTTAAGCGATATTTTACCATTATATTAATATATAATGGATCCCACAATGCTTAGTTAATTTATTTTACAACTCCTTGTAAATATAATTAACTAATTAGCTCTACCTCAAAATATATGTAAAACCTCAACTAAGTTTTTAAATTAACGATTAATTACTAAACTAGATCTTATTTAATCATATTAAAATAAGATATAAATTTATTAGTTAATTATCGCATAATTGAAAAATAAGCTTAATCGAATTTGAGTTCCTAAGTCAATTTCTAACTATTAACTCTCGTATATATATATATATATATCAAATATATGTAATGGACTAATCAACTGTATCATATTCAATAAACTAGTTACTATTTGGGTTTCATCCTATAGGTGTGACCGAAAAGGATCAGTTGATCACCGTCGTCATACGACAATAAGGTCAAATTCTAGTCAGCCAACCGTTATTGATTTACGTTAATCAACTGACTAATCATATATATATAGTCAATAAATATCCCAATTATATTCCTTAATAAGATTTATTATGTGGCGCACTATTGTGGAGGACACCTACTCCAACACGGGATTCATCAAAAATGGGAAAATTTCAAGCATCCAAATTCCTATGTACTTACTAGTTTTACAAAGAACTAGGCCTAGAAAGATAGAAATGAATCACCTCTTTATTGTGTAAAATTAGTATATTCGTTCACGTTCATTAGAAAGCTTTGTCAAGGGTGATAAAGCGGGATGGAAAGTGAGGGTCCCATGGTGTTAGAAGACACTGTAGGATCGGAATTCCGCCTCTCACCTAAGTGAAAGGAAGGGTCGTCCCCTCTTAGCCATGTAATGTAGGAGTAATCATCAAAAAGGTAAGGAAACGAGATGTTTGAGTTCTTATTTGATTTCTTTTTGTCTTTGATTTTTGCTTGATTTGGGTGCCTTTTGGGAGCAAGATAGCCTAGCGAAAGGTGTGCGGCAGAGACTAACAATAGGCAAATCCTCGCCGTAGCGACATCGAGAGCGACCCCATATGTAGTGAGGGTACTCTAGAAGAACCTAGAAGTCTCCATATGCACTCCCTGAGCTAGGACTAAGGCAAAGATATATGCAAAATTTCAAGCTTTTCTTTTCAATTGTGTTTGAACTCAATTTTTGGACTTGTGATGGAAAAATTTCCTTTTTATAAAATGCAGTGAAATGTGATGATTGGACAATTACATGGCCTCGAGAGTCACCTAGGAAAGCGTTCACCAAGGAATTTTTACACCATGGGGATGGTCAAGATGGTAAATTCAAGCCCGTGACTAGGCTCTAGGAAACGGTGCGGAATTCACACTAAAAATACACATCAGAGGGTGTTTCAAAATCCATTTTAGTCGGCAAAGTGCTAAGCAAAGAAAGTATCTA
This sequence comes from Heliosperma pusillum, assembly GCA_022085475.1. Lineage (NCBI taxonomy): Eukaryota > Viridiplantae > Streptophyta > Magnoliopsida > Caryophyllales > Caryophyllaceae > Heliosperma > Heliosperma pusillum. The sequence goes on along the minus strand of JAIUZE010014246.1, from coordinate 3,546 downwards.
CAAAGGCCTATCCAAGCTTGTCAAGTTTCCAAATTGGGCATTTCGCAAAGTTTCCTAAATCCAACTAAATGCCATGACTTAGTACTAAGGGACATATATACAAAGCTAATGCAAATGCTCTAATAACTACGTGACAAACAATCTTATGTAACCTCCTAACAGCACATAAGTCATACAGCCACCAATTCATTAAAATCCACATCGCAATCATTAACATTTTCTCCAAACTCCTCATGTGATATGAAGTAAAGAAAGAAAGAAGGGGGAAGGAATAAGAACGATCATACCATGGCGGTCCTCTTAATTCCTTCTATAAGTCTCTTAAGCGATGTGTCGCGAACCTATGTATGGAGGTTAGAAGAAAAAAAATAATGCAAATATATACAAACTAAGATATAAACAAGCTAATTTTTAAGATTTTTCAAACTTTTTCGATTTTTTTGGATTTTTGAATGATTTTAAATGCAAAATAAAACTTGTTTTTGGGATTTTTCAAATTATCAAAATAATTATCCATCCCCCACATAGGAACATACATTGTCCCTAATGTATGAAATGGGATAATCAAAAGTAAAGAAATGCATGTTTTTGGTGTTTTTGGTTTTCAAAAAAGAAAGAACATGTTTTTGGGATTTTTGATATTTAGGAAATAAAAGCAATATGTACAATATTAACAAAATATACAAGAGGGTTAGTTATGCCAATGTAAAAATCTAAATAAAATGCATGAACTAATTAATATTCCTAAAACTAAATGCAAAATGATATAATACAAAGTGCATGATCTAAGTGAATGCAAGTTAAACTATATGCTAATCTAGAGTCTCGTTGTGGTGGTAATGTACAAAAAATGCAATGCCCCTCATGGGGGTTGTAACAACCCGAAATATACCCGATTTTTCTAGTAAAAATATTTACTAACACTTTTCAGTAGAACTTAAGTTTTTAAAATAGGAATTTTTGTTCCGAGTCTTATTTTGAAATTCCGCGTTCGTATTTGGAATTTTGAGGGATTCCATGAAAAGACCGTTTTTCGTCATCTTTGACTTTTCTTGACTTTTAAGTCGTCTTTGACTTTTCTTGACTTTTTAAAAGTCGTCATTGACTTTTCTTGACTTTTAAGTCGTCCTAAACTTTTCTTGACTTTTAAGTCATCTTCGACTTTTCTCGACTTTTCAGTCAACTTTGACTTCCGTTGACTTTTCCCGACTCGTCTCATAAGTTTGAAGACCGAAATTTTATTTAAAAAAATAATATTTTTGATTTATTTTTATTTAGATTTATTAAGATTTATCATAATTTAATATAATTATTTTGAATTTATTTGGAATTTAAAGAATAACTTATACGGTTTTTAATCGAAAGTCATTTAACTATTCCCGCCGCATCGTAAAGCGCGCAACAAAATCGAAACTCGACTTTGGCATGAGTCACACGCCCATGTCATCGTTTTCCACTCACAACTAGATATTTTATTTGTTTTGATTAAACAAATCATAATATCTAGATATTTTTAACTTTATCGATCCGTTAACAAAAATTACGCAAATCGATAAATCAGACCCGATTGCTCATCAAGCCACACGGCTCCCTCTCCTCTTTTTGTCCTTGATATTTTCTTTCTTTTCATTTTAATAACATAATATCTTGATATTTGTTGTAATTAACTTTATCGTTAATTATATTTAATCGTTTACCGTAAAATAATTATTAAACGCGAGTCAATTACGGAACAACAATTTCAAAACTCGACATCCCCTTTGGCCTATATGTACACGGCTCAACACACCACACTTGACTCACAAACAACTTTTCATTTTACAACAAATCAAATAAAGATCAAAATATCACTTTCTTTGATCGTTCTTCGTGTTCTTCGTCGTTCATCATTTGTTCTTCATCGTTCTTGAGCAAATCCTTCCTAAAACCTTCATTTCTTAATTAAATCCTTCCTAATTTATATTTCTAGGATCTCCTCTTCGCTCCCCATCTTCACGTACGGTTTTATTTCAATTCCGACAAAATCGTTTTTCAACACTTTAATTATGGAAAATCATATTTTAAGTTCTAATAATGTTTTTCTTGTCATTTCTTATAGGGGAAGATTTTGAAGACGAGTTTGGAGACTCGTATATTTTGGGTGAAGATTAGTAGACGGGTTTCTTAGTTCTTAGTTCTTATATTTTGGTGCTACGTGATTTTAGCTAGCTAAGGTAACGATTCCGAGTTACTCGACGAATAATGTTACATATCTTTAGTTGTTGTTTATGGTTTACGGTTTTTGATTAGTAACATGATAAGTAATCCTTTTTATATGTTGTATGGAATTTTCATGTGGTTTAGTGTTCTTGATGAATTTGGATGATCTATTTATAATCATGATTTAATATGCATGATGGTTGAATTGGATGTTAAAAATGGATGTTGTTAATTAAAATGATGTTAGGATTAATTTGGGGTGGTTGTTGTGGTGGCCATTGAAGTGGCCGGTTATGGTGGTGGCTGAACCGGCCGGTTCAGGCTGGTCAGACCGGGCCAGGCCGGTCCAGCCGGTCTGGGTTGGTCATTGGTGGGTCCGGGTTTTGGTCTTTGGGTTGTGTCGATGTTTGATTGTTATGTTGTTGTGTTGACGGGTTTTAATTATGATAAGCATTCGGGAATTAATTAGAAACGGTTTTTACTAAAATTGTCAAAACAGCCACTTTAGCCCAAATCAGGCCGTAAGGCCCAAATCAGGCCCATGTGGGTCCGGCCCAATTCAGCCCGTGGGTCCCACCTTGGGACTCGTGTCGGTTTTTGAGTTATCGTCATTTTTATCGTGTTTTGTAATATTTAGCAAGTGGGAAATATTAATAAGTAAAATATTTAATTAAAAAGGTTTTCATAAAATTATTATTTCTCACATGTTAGAAATTATAATACGAGATTTGTTTACGTTGAAATCATTTAAGTCAAGCGGGTTTTGGGTATAATAGAATAATTCACATGTTAGAAGTAGTAATAAAATAACATGTAATGAATATGTTGATTTTATGTCTATGTGATAAAGACTCTGCTTCTAGCCGGGTTGATCCAACGGGTTTGGGCAAACTAAGATCTAGTCAGCCCCGATTTGACTGATGACCCGTCGCGGGACTCGGGTCGGGGATTTGTCTTCAAGTAAAGTTGTATTTAAATTACTGAATTAGCCTTAGTAGATACGAGGCGATATGATAGTTGATTATTATTGATATGCAGTTAGTCACATGATAGGATGTATTCCCGTGACTGTTTGTTTATATGGGTGGTGTCGTGTTGACTAAGTACCCATAGAGAATTATGGATATATGGCGTCTTGACCATTCTAATTCTAAATGAGTAGCTTGGACCATGACATTGATAGTCAGGTACTGTCTTTAACGAGTATATGTTCACTTGTTGATAGCTTTTGTGTCTCGGCTTGGTGGGTTTATATCCAAGTCGGGGCATGGCTGCCTTATCCATTTTGGGACTGGAGCCAGCTTAAGTACTAGCCATCTCTGCTTATGGGGTCGCCTAGTAGAGTTT
>JAIUZE010014245.1:0-10000 GCA_022085475.1 Heliosperma pusillum | reverse complement strand
ATAAGTTGTCTCGCCTCCTCCGAGTCGACCCTCATCGCCATTGATGGCCACTCAAAGCTCTCATCTCCATACGGCAAACCAGAAATCATGTTGTAATCCTGCAAGGTAACTCCGACCTCCCCAAAAGGCATATGGAAGGTCAAAGTCGTATCCCAGTAACGATCCAAGAAGGCTCGAATCAGGCAAAGGTTAGCCCAAATCTTCATCGCCCTGATCGACCTCCAGGCTCGGACCAACTCTCCAAAGGATCCTCCCCCAATGAGAGTCCTCTCTTCCTCGGTCAACTTCTCATACGCCTCCATCATGGTCGTGTAGACAGAAAAGGACCTCATGTTCCCGGCCTCCTACAATTTGAATTAAGAAAGTCAAGTTAGCATTTTATAATTCAAAAGAAATGGCAATCGGATATGGAAAATGACAAGCAAACGCAAAGGCTTACCATGCTCCGTGCCGTCCTGTAAGACAGGTGGCTCTCCACTGCCCAAATGAGATGTCTACCATCCCATTTCTCAGCCCACTCGGGTGCACCCGCCAGATTGTGTCCACCTCGACCCGTGGTAATCCCCCTCGGAACCTCGTCCTCAGCCATCCATTCCTTATGCGCCACCCCGGCTGGTGTATCTTCTCCTACACCGGAAGAAGGCTCAAGATCTATGTCAATGGGAACTCTCCCAGACACAGAAGGAATGTCACCTGCACATTTTAAAAGTGTCAAACGGTTCAAGCAAATCCTCAGCGGTTTCAAGCAATGGCAAGCACACTTTTAAAAGCGTTTCAAGTCATTTTCAAGAAGCTTTTTGGTCATCTTTGACTGTTATTTTGAAAACCCGACTTTACATGTAGGGTAAGGGCCAACTCAAGTCTAAATTCAAAAGCCTAGTTTTCAGTTTGAGTCGAAAATTCGACTGCATTTCGCCATTACACCGATTATACCCTAGAAAAGCATCATGCAGAGACCGTCGCAAACTAAAAATCTAATGCAACAACAATTTTACCCACTACACAAGGGTTCCAGAACACCAAGTTTCATCCAAAATGAGCTACCCTAAGGGGATTTTTGAAGCATTTTTTGACTCAGTGAGTATCCGTCTCCTTTGTTCAAAACTCGACGAAAACGAAAAACGAATACATGGCTATGTTCCTAACAAGACCAATGGTTCATTTCTAATGTCAATTTGTATCATACAAATCAAGGGAGCAAGAACCCCTAAATTTTCGAGTTCTTTTGGGAAGGAAACCCCAATTTCAAAATCGAAATCAATCAAATATACACAATTAAAGCGAGATTGGAATGCATACGTCGGTTTTTCATAGCTTATGGAGCAATTTGATCAAGATTTCAACAAATTTGGTTGATTTTTGAAGGAATGGTTCGAGTTTATGACTTTCAGATGAATGAAAGTGACTTCGTCTGTTCGCATCTTATATCAGACAAGGAGAAGCTCGGGAAGAAACGCAGCAACAGATGCGCCTCTTCCAAAGGTCGCAGCTCTTGATGCGCCCTTTCCCCAGCAATGTTTCGCATAAATTCGAAAGTTGGTTACAAGTTCGTTACGTGTGGGCCCAAGTCCCTCGGCAGGTTTCAGAACCGTCACGTCATCTCAGCAGATACCCATTTTTCCGCATATACAATATGTGGGCCCATTTTTATCCTCAAGATATTTGTTCGCCACAACCGAGCAGATTCTCAGAACGATTCAATCGTGACAGAATCTTACACATATCAAGTTTCAACACGTGTTTCCCCAACAAGAGTTCGCTTGAAAACAGAGACACAGATTCTCACATCCAGCGGCTGGCGAGCCACATTACGCACCTTATCCAGCGGCTGGCGAGACTCATTACGCACCTTATCCCCAGCGGCTGGCGAGCCTCATTACGCATGCCTTTCAGACGGATGGCGAGCCTCCCATCGCGACCTCACGTAAGAAGATGCTCAGGTATGACTCCTACTTATGGCTGGCGAGCTTTTGTATGTAGTCTAATGGACTTTAAACGACCCTCCCCGACATTCGAGAGACTTTAAAATGTTCCCGACGACAGGTCCAAGGTTCAGAACCCTTGAACCGCCTCGCGTCGCCATAGTCGTCAGGTTATAATCTTCTATTGACCTGATCCCTATAATTTAACTTTTGCCTTGTCCAAGCCTCAGTCAAAGTGGGCGCTATGTAGATACCTCGAATCTACACCTTCCGCGAACCACCCAGTGATGATTGGGCCGCATGTTTGTTATGCGAAGCGATTTATGACAATTCGTAAGTTTATCATCAAGTGATAGATCAGACATTTGTGTCTACCCCATGGTTGTCATCTACGTGCCGATACAGTCGTGTTGACAGTCATTAGAGTCATTTTGGAGTCCGGGTCAAAAACCTCTTCATTTTCTATAAACCATCTTTTAAAAGCGTGTCTGAACGCTCGAGAATATTCCGGATATTTTAATGTTTCAAAACTTATCCTTTCTCGGTAAAATATATTCATATTTTATCTAGAAAAGCTTTCAAAATCTACCGCAATTCCAATAAAGAAACGCGGAAACTTTCTTTCAAAGTAGGAAACTGCTCGAGAAATAACGCAGCAGAAGCTGTTCCTCTTCCAAGAGTCGCAGTGTTTGTTGCGCCTCTTCCCCGGCTCGTTTTACCTGTGTCGGAATATATTTTAGATTTCTTTCTGTGTTCGAGTTATTCCAAAACTCTTCAGATTTTTCCCTATATAAGGAGAGGTTCGTGCACACTTTCAAGGCACGCGAGCGTTCCACCTCTTCTTTCTCTCTCTTTGCATTCTAGACCTTGCTTTAAGAATTTTGACAACTATGTTCTTGATCAATCGACCACGTAAGCTCAAATCCTTCTGGGTACCTGTCACAATATTACATTGACCTACCAATTTGACAAACTCAACAATAATCAATTTTAACTAATCAATCGTTCCTCTTGCGAGGGCACTTTCTTTACATTCGAGTAGAGTTGTCGCTAAATCGGTAACTTTAGTTCATATCTCGTTTTGTCAACATGTAATTCTGAGGGTGTTTAATCCCATCTTTTTTTATTGTACTTTATTTTAATTAATGTAAGGTTCATGTCGGATTTATGTCAAAATTGTTTTCAAACCTTTTCTTTAGTCTTTTTCTTATATTATCTATTTAGTTCTTGACTTAAATCCCTAATAATCTATATTACTGGGTTTTTTTCATCTATCAATTTGTGTCTTTAGAGGTTAGATTTGTTCATATCAAATATCTAGATTCGTCTTTAATATATTTAGAGTAAATAATATGACTTAAATCACTTAAATTCGACTTGTAGATCATTAATAATTCGTAAACCACCAATGAATATTAATTGTTTGCGATTCTGGCTTCACAGCCAAAACCCTACTCAGGAACAAACGCAAGGTCTGATGCGCCTCTTCCAGAGGACGCATAACCTGTTGCGCCTGTTCCGGGCTGGTTACTGTCTCTGCTCTTCCTGTTTCGCTTTGACGTAATTTAATTAGGTAATAAATCGACTATTATTATTCGTATTATCGCTGCTAATCTGATTCGTTTTAGTTTTATTAATTCTTTTCTTTATTTCAATTAATCTTTCAAACATATTTCCGACATAGATCCTATGATCGTTGTAATCAATTGTAATATTTCTTTTATAGTTCTATTTAATCATTATATTGTATGATTCTTTGTATGATTTAATTACCTTTCACATGCCAATCAATCCTAAATCCCAATTCGACATAATTAATTCCTAAATTACATGTTCAACCGACATAGTCTAAGCTCACATGCAAGGATTAAAACGTGGATGTTGCATAGCATGCATATAACCGACAACACATCGATAATAGAAGAGTTTCCCTAATCATTAGTAGAGGCCGCTATACGAGGTGGACTGTAGTAGGTGTTCGATCAAAAGAACTTCCTAATACGTACCCTCACCCCTTATTCCAGATCTCTGTGAACATTCGTGTTCATTGGCATCCACGAGAGTCATTCTAGACATAGAATGCTAAGGTTAACGAGTTCTTAGTGTTCATGTCATTCCTTTGTGTCTTGACATGGCATAAAGTATTCGAACGGTTCCAAATTCCCAGAAAACTTGGCGGGTGATAAGTGAATATTTTTATGATTTTATCCCCTCATTTTAGCTCGTTTGATATGGTTTATCCACTTTAAGAAGTGGTTTTATGAGCTAATCTCTCCTTTGCAGTATTTCTCGTGCTTTAATGTCATTTGTAGGAATTGAGTCATTTCTACTTCAAATCCCGTCATTTGAAGGAAATATGAGCAAGGAGAAGATAAGAAGGACGATTACGTGAGGTTAAGATGGCATGCTATAAAGATCTAAAGGTTCCGAGTCAAAGGGAACAAGTTTCAAGTCATTCCGAGCTCATATGCACAAGTTGCGACGGTTTTGCTATTCGTCGACGAAAGTCGTCTCAAACCTCATGCTCCGACCCTTAACCCTTGGGGACATGATCAAGCTCAAATAGGGGAGGAAATGAGGCCCAAGAGGTGTTAGTTACGTCCCCATTCGAATCTAAAGTCAATAGAGTCAAGGTAGATCAAGTCACGTACCAAGGGATGATCAAACGAAAGTCAAAGTTCTAAACAGACAACATCCCCGATCGGGGATCCATAAATCCGATCGGGTTTATTGGATTCTAAGCATCTTCTCTTCATCTACCTCTCTTTAATGCAAGGCTTAATGGCTTGTTTAATGGGCATGAATCCGGACACATTTGAGCAGCCTCTCAACCTTATAAATAGCCTAGCCTCCACACAACTAAGATGTACAAAAACACTTCTCTCTTTAGTTTAGTTTTTCTTCTTTCTCTCATATTTCTTAGTTTTAGTTTAATTTTAGTTTTTTCTAGTTTAGTTAAGTTCTAAGTTTCCTTCAATTGTAGTTGTTCTACTTGTAATTGGAATTCTAGTTTCCGGGTTTGCATTTCCTATTCAAGTTCCTATTCCATTTCAATCTTTGCTCATCCTTTCCGGTAATCTTTATTCTTGTTATTACATTATAGTTTCATTTTCTTTTAGTATTTCCTTCATCATGTTTATCATTCTTAGTTTTATAATCTTAGTTTCCCTTTCATTGTTAATCATGCATAAGTAATCTTTGTTCTAGGGTGTAGGGTAGCCATGTAGGTTGATTAAAAGATGATAATTGGATAAAAGAAATTGTGCTTTTAAAACGTTGTGTCTATGCATGTTTGGATTGTAATGATGGTTAACGATTTCTGGCCAAAATCATTGACTAGAATGGAATTCTTTTCCAAGGTAGAAATACGTGAATTGAATAGGCAAAGCATGACATGGTAGATTAGACCTAGTAAATTGCCTAAAAGCCTGCTAGACCATCTAATCTATGATTGTAAGGAACACATCATTCTTACGAACTCACAATGAATTACTTGCATGTTCTAAATCAAATTCCATCGATATGTTAATCTACATGTGTGAACCCCGATCCCTAGATCATTTTCTTTATTGTATTGTTATCATTTTTATTATAGCATTTAGTAATTAGTGACGAACATTTGCCAATCGTACAAGATAGAGCTCTAACCATAATTATTCACAAGTATCTCCCGTCTCCCCGAGATCGACCCCTTACTTCCCTAATTACATTAATCTGTTGTTAGCCTAGTTTGGGTTATTTATCTTTGATTAGGGTATGCGACAACCCTGTCAAATTTTGGCGCCGTTGCCGGGGAGCACGGTTTTGTTTATTTGTGATTAGTAGAGTTTTACCTTGTCTTTTTATTTTTTTTTCTTTTCTTTTGTCTCGAGGAACACTTCTTCCTTGAGATTTTTCTCACCTTTTCCTTGTAGTATAGCTACTCTTTTCAGGTAATAGGAATATTTTCTTTCAAAGGGATTGCTTTATTTTCTCTCAATGAGTATCTATTTCCAACCTCCACAATGCGAGAATGAGCCTTTCCATGAATACCTCGACCGATTTTATAGCTATTCTAACCATATTATCTCTCTTGGGTATACCCTTGATGAGACCTATATGAGAGATGTCGTGCTTCATGGAATGCTCATTGAGTGTTGACAACGTCAAATAATGTCGTGTCTAGTAGTAACTTTTAGAGTCTTTCGTTCTACTTTTTACGGGTCATTAGCTTTGTTTTATGTTAATTTTAGTTTTTGTAATAGTGTTAGTATTTAGTATTTTAAGTCAAATTTAAGAGTCAAATCCTGAAAGTCAATAAAAGTCAAACCCGAAAACCCGAGACCCAAAAACCCGGAACTTGAAGTGGGCTAACAATGAATCACCAAGGTTTGAAGACAAAGCCCAATGGGTCAATGGAAGTCAAGGCGGGGTCAATATCCATGGGGTCAACGAAAGTCAAGAAGGAAAGCAAAGAAGAAAATCTGGCAGCGTTCGACGCAGCCTGCGTCGTAGGACGCAGCCTGCGTCAGCATGACGCAGCCTGCGTCGTAGGACGCAGCCTGCGTCATCTCTCAGCACGGGTTTTTCTCATTTTCTCGTCTTGTCTTTTGGAAGCCCATATTTCAAGGCCCCTAGGTTTGCGGACCAAGGGTATAAAAGAAGATTTCTGAAGAGAGACAAGGGCATGAAGCATTCACCATACAACATCATATTTTCCTTAGCATTTCTCTCTTTTTGTTCTTCAAGTTTGGCTTTTGTAATGGGTTTTTCCTTAGAAATTGGTTGTATTATGAAGACTATGGGTAGCTAATCTCCTTTTGCTTAGTGTAATTTGAACAAGTTCTTCCCTTTTAGCATTGTAAGCTAAGACTTTTTAATCCTTCCTTCTCTATTTAATTTCATCTTCCTTTGTTTGATTTTCATTATTGAATGAATTGTTGTTAAGACCAACCATCTTAGTAATTGTTTGTTTGATTAAATTGCATTGTCTTGCTGAATTTGGTTGATTTGTCTTGATATTTGTTGATGCAACTTGAAAGATTGTAACTTTGGTTTAAAAGTTAGAATCTTTTGAGTGGAATTTGGGTTTTTATGTATTTAGAACATGGTTTAATGTTTTAGTTCATGAATCTAGCATGCTTCTTTGGTTTTGTGCTTAAAGCGTGCATCTTTATTTATGCTTATGGTTTAATAAGTATGGGTTTAGTTGTATTGGGTCATTTATGGATGGTTTAATTCATGGTGGCTAATTCTTTGAAGTTTGCAATAGATAAATAGAGCAGGGAGGAAAGGAGGGATCTTTACTTTGTTAATTGTGGGGGAACTTGGGATAATTGCACTAAGTTGTTTTTCCTTATTTGAATCTTTGATTATTTAGTTGTTATTGGTGATTCTAGGATTGATAATCTTTTTCTCATGAAAAACTTTCTCCCTATTTGTTATCTACATGTTTACCATTGTGAATATCATAGTTTGTAAGTAATTCTAGTCTTTGTTTCAATTAGTGTTTAATTTGTGGTTAGATTTATTAATTTGTTTAATCGGTTTTTAGCAAGAGTCTAGATGAGATTATTAGCATTCACCGCCTTCTCTTGGGTTCGATCCTTGTCTTACCCTTACTACCCTTTACTTAGGATAGTTTGAGTCTAGATTTGGTTTTATAAATTGTTATTTGGCATAGCTAGTTTCCGGAATTAACGACCCCGAAAATAAGCTCGTCAAGTGTCATAGCCTGGCTATGCAATTGAGTGGTGGAAGTTTTTATAAGAAGAGAGGAGAGGAACTTTGGATTTTCTTGGACTTTATGGCATCCCAATCTCGGGATGAAACGCACCGGCGGTTGAGAATCCAAGAGCAACTCAATGAAATGATGGCTCAAATTCAAATGCTCAAAGGGCAAAAGGAAGAACTCACGTTTAAAAAATGTAAGCCAATCAATTTTCCTTATGCTTTTTCACCTCCCCATGTGAGTCTATTTTCTCCTATGTTTTTTCAGCCCCCCCATATAAGTCTAATTCTCCCCAATCATATGAATTAATAGATGACGATGATGATGGTCCAACCATTTCTATTGAAAGTCACTCTAGTGTCGTTCCATTTGACAATTTTGCGACCCCCATTATTGATATTGACCATATGGTAGTCGAGACTTTAGACAAGGATGTTGTTAAGCCCATTTGTGACTCCAATGGAGAGTTGTCGATCGAGTCATCAGATTTCTTTGAAAATCCCTTCGCTAAGGATATTCCAGAGTTATTTGAAAATGATACTGGGTTTTGTGAACCTAGCCTTGAAATTAAGTGGGATCAACCACCCATTTTTGATTCCCACTCCTTTAATTCACCCTACCCCCAATTAGAGTCCACTAATGATATTTTGGGAACTAATTGTTTGTTCCATGATCTTAAACGTTTCACTCCATCTCTCACTGACGAGTGGAGCAGTTCAGTGGTCATCTATGAAGTTTGTCATGCGAACAATGATAAGATATATCAATTCTTACCTTCAATATTTCATGCCTATATCTTGTCAATTGCTTACATATGTTTTTGTATAGCTCATGCGCAGGTATATGATCGACTTCTAAGGGCATTGACATGCTTTTTAAGGCACAAAGAATGATTTTTCATTAATAAAGAGTCTAGCAAGACATTTAAATAAAGCTTCGCGGGAGGCAACCCGTGTTTTATTATATTTTTGTTATGAAATAAATTATTTTTGTTGGACAATTTAATAATGTTTATTTTTAAATAATTCATTTGGTTTTGGTTCTAATAGCTTTGACAATAAGACAATAATTTTATCTAGTATTGTAGTAGCTTGTTCATCACAGGTACTTTGGTGCTTGGGTTGTACTTTGCCCCGTTTTCAAGCTAGCTTGGGGGAGTTGCTGCACGGTTGTATGTTTTCTTTTCTTTCTTTAACATTTTGTTGAGTCGTCCCCCATTCCTTTGTTAGTTATGTTGTCCTTCTTTGTGCTTTCTGCGCTTAAACCCATTTCGCACATTGAGGACAATGTGTTATTCTAGCTTGGGGGAGGGATTTAGTTTGTGTCGTTGTTTATTTAGTCTAGTTGTTTATTGAATTTAAAAAATTGAAAAATCCAAAAAAATCAAAAAAATTTAAAAAAAAAAAATTAATAAAAGTTGTGTGTTTTGTCCACCCAATTGTGTTGTGCATAATGTCATTCCTCAATGCATTTCCCTTATTGTAGCTTTTTTGTGACAACCCTCGCGAATGCGGAATAATAAATCAAACAAGCATGTGAATAATATGCGGAAATACGGTATTTTAAAAACCTTTAAACATGCAAGTTATATATAACACGAGGTGTGTCAAAATGTTACAAACTAAACGCCAAAATATACAACAAAGAGACGGGGTCTCTTCAAATGTTAGCAAAGAACAAGTGTTTGACAAAAACTAGCTACTATCGTCTAGAGGTGAACTTCCAGGGACAACGCCCGCTAGCTCACACCCGAACCCCAAAATATCAGATCCAAAAAGTCATCCATAGCATGCAACCTGTTCATCCATGAAAAACATGAATGCCACAGTCAGTGGGGAGTAACTACGGGTTCTCCCAGCCATATTACATCAAACGTACACATAAGGTAATACGAAAGTAAAGCATGCATATATATATAAACATGTGAGTTGCGATAAGAATAAATAGGCAATACGAGATATAAAGATAAGATCATATAGAAATCAAATCCGTAACCATCATGTTATTCAAGACTCGGGAAAGCCACTCTTAGGCAATCGAATACGCTCACTAGGGCTTGCATCTCACCGTTAGCGGTATAAGATTGATAAGATTGAGACTCGACAAACAACCATGCCAAGTCATGCAATGATCATGAATACTCAATCATGAAATCACGCATTCAAGTATAACAACATAAAGACGACCTTTCTCACGGGAAATGAAACGCACTAGCATCGTGTACATGGCAAGTATGATTAACAGGCATCCACGGGATAAGCATTTCCCTGTAACGCATACACGATCACATCGTATATGTTCATAATTTCTCCGTAGGACGACGATAATAATACGGTTCCTAGTATAATATGGCCAGAATCCCCGAATC
>JAIUZE010014244.1:0-29322 GCA_022085475.1 Heliosperma pusillum | reverse complement strand
CTATGAAGAATGGTTGGACCGCTCGTGTAGAAGAAGCAGTGTTAGTGCCAACCAGGTCCCTCCTCATAGAGAAGACAATTGCCAAGGAGGCTATGCTTGAGTGGCTAGCCAAATTGCTAGGAGCAATATTACGCCTTAGGGTGGAAGATGTGTTACCTAGAAGGAGTATCCTCTACCGAAGATTTGAAGAGTTATAAGCCTAATTGAAGTGAATTCCTTCTTCATCTATGAATTCTCTCGTCCTTATAATATTTTGCCCTCTTCCTTCTATCTAGGTGCTTCTTTCTCCTCCAACCTATTTACCTCTTGGAAATTACTCTTAATAGTTCCTCCATTATACCATTGGTATCCTTACCTCACTCTTGTAACATTTTTTATGGATGTCATCACCATCGGATTGTGGTATATTATACTTAGTCGGAAGAACTTTGAATCTTGTGGAATATTAGTGTTTGTTAGAATGAACTTGTGATTTGGGGAAAATAGTATAGATCTAATTTCACTCTATGGTTGTGAGAGTTGGTATCCTTGAGAAAGGTGTGGTAAGGTATGTTTAATGATTTTAATGCTAGATACTTGTCATGAACGGTGTGTAAATAGTTCATGATATTCGATGGTGTAAGATCGAATGAGTTGGCTAGGACTTCTTAACTCATTAGTAATTTAGTCTTTTGGACTTCGAAGTTTAGATTTGTTGAAACCATGCTTATGAAATGTCTATTTTGAGTAAATAAGAAGTTTCGAATATGGTACGAACCACCTATTAAGCTAGTTCCCTGTTAGATACTTAAATGAGGATTTGGGATAAACTTAGGATGAAATTCTCCTAGTGGTTTTAAAAGATGAAAGCTTGAAGTTGCAATATCTTTTGAGGATCGAAATAAGCTTAATAATAGTTGTAGTTATGGTTAGAAAGTTGAGTGATTTTAATGTTACTTGGGAATTTGTTGTCGTTAAATGTTGGACCCTAACGGGAATAAATACTTTGTGGAATTAGGATATGATGACTACTTGAGGAATATCGACATAAGCGAAAACCGATGTATTAATAATTTGGAAAAAAAATAGATAAATCGATTACGGTCGCATTGCCCGATGTTTGGAAAAAGTTAAGTGAATCGAGTTTTGTGTGACTAAATCTCTTTGAGGTTTCGAGATTTAACTTTTGAGGATGAGAAGGTTTATTGTAAATAATTTGGATAATAAATTTTTGGGAATAAGTTGGATTAAAGGATTTCATCGTAAGTTCTTTACTTTGTGGTGGTTAGCGGTCCTGTTCCCTTAATTATAAATATTTTGATGGTGATTTCCAATAATAGTTTCGATGGACCTTAGAAGATTTTAATTGAATTGGAATAATTGGGAATTGCTACTCGATGTGGCATGCTTATGAAATATTTTGGTAGGAATCCGATGATTGAAATGTTGAGGATATATTTCACTCCCTTGAGGACTAGTTTACTTGTACAGTTAGTATTGTCGAGTTACTATCGACATTATAATTTTCATAGAGGGAAGATAGTATTGGGGTTCACCCTTCGTTCTTCTTTATTCTTTCCTTCTTTCTTTCTTCTTTCTATTCGATTTATTCTTTCGAATATTCAGTTCCTTCTATCGAGTATCATTACTCTTAGATATATTACTATAAGCTTTAGTTAGAAATTTTAGGAATAGATAATAGAGTTATTATTCGTACTATGAAGTTTTTGAATTAAAAGCTTTAGACATGTTTTATGATTTCAAGTGTTTTACCGTCAAGGAGTGTTGAGACTCGTTATTGGAGACGTTCGATAACTAGTTTTCTCATTTATTGATGCGAAAATGTATCTTTTAAAGTCTTTGATTTTGGACGTTGATGTTCTTAACTATAGACGAGAATCTTCCGCCCCATTGATAAGACCCTATATTTTTATTACAAGTATATTTTTACAATTTTGAAATAGACCTACATATATGTTACTTTCCTTCTTCTAAGTTTCGAGGACGAAACTTTTTAAAAGGAGGGGTGATTGTAACAACCCGAAAAGTACCCTATTTTTCAGTAAAAAATATTTACTAACACTTTTCAGTAGAACTTAAGTTTTTAAAATAGGAATTTTTGTTCCGAGTCTTATTTTGAAATTCCGCGTTCGTATTTGGAATTTTTGAGAGATTCCATGAAAAGACCGTTTTTAGTCATCTTTGACTTTTCTTGACTTTTAAGTCGTCTTTGACTTTTCTTGACTTTTTAAAGTCGTCATTGACTTTTTCTTGACTTTTAAGTCGTCCTAAACTTTTCTTGACTTTTAAGTCATCTTCGACTTTTCTCGACTTTTCAGTCAACTTTGACTTCCGTTGACTTTTTCCCGACTCGCCTCATAAGTTTGAGGACCGAAATTTTATTTAAAAAAATAATATTTTGATTTATTTTTATTTAGATTTATTAAGATTTATCATAATTTAATATAATTATTTTGAATTTATTCGGAATTTAAAGAATAACGTTTACGGTTTTAACCGAACGTCATTTAACTATTCCCGACTCATCGTAAATCCCGTAACAAAATCGAAACTCGACTTTGGCATGAGTCACACGCCCATGTCATCGTTTTCCACTCACTTGAGAGATATTTTAATTGTTTCGATTAAACTAATACAAATATCTAAGATATTTGTAGCTTTATCGATCCGTCCGTTTAAATTACGCAAATCGCTCAAAATCAGACCCGATTCCTACCCATTTCACACGCCCCATGTCACCTATTTTTCACTCATGTTAGATCTTTTAATTAATATGATTAAACTAATAATAATATCTAAGATATTTGTAACTTTATCGGTCTGTCAACTTAAATTCCGCAATCGCTTAAAAACAGACCCGATTTGTGTTCATTTCTCACGTCTCCTTTGTCCTCTCATAGGGCTTGATATTTTCATTTCTTTTCATTAATATAACATAATATCTAGATATTTAATTTAATTAACGTAATATTTAATCAATTACCGTAATATAATTATTTAACGCGAGTTAATTCCGTAACAACAATTTCAAAATCCGACTCCATATTTCCTCTATAATACACGGCTCCCTCACCCAACATAACTCACCAACAACTTTTCATTTTACAATAAATCAAATAAAGATCAAAATATCACTTTCTTTAATCGTTCTTCGTGTTCTTCGTCGTTCATCATTTGTTCTTCATTGTTCTTGAGCAAAACCTTCATAAAATCTTCATTTCTTAATTAAATCCGTCCTAACTTATAATTCTAGAATCTCCTCCTCGCTCTCCATCTTCACGTACGGTTTATTTTCAATTCCGTCAAAATCGTTTTCAACACTTTAATTATGGAAAATCTATTTTTACTTCTAATAATGTTTTACTTGTCATTTCTTATAGGGGAAGATTTTGAAGACGAGTTTGGTGACTCGTATATATTAGGGGAAGATTAGAAGACGGGTTTCTTAGTTTATACTTCTTATTTTGGTGCTAATTGATTTTTCTAGCTAAGGTAACGATTCCGAGTTACTCGACGAATAGATGTTACATACCTTTGGTGTTGTTTGGTGTTCTTGACATATTAGATGATTGTTCATAATCATGATTTTTGTATGCATGATGGATGAATTGGATGTTTAAAATGGATGTTGTTAATTAAAATCATGTTGGAAATAATTTGGGTTTGTTGATTTGTTGGGGCCGTGTAAGAAGGCTGAAAAACCAGCCCAAACCAGCCAAAAACCAGGCCGGTTCAGGCCAGTTCAGGCCGGTCCAGGTCCGGTCTGGATTGGTCTGGGTTGGTCCGGGTTTTGGTCTTTAGGTTTGTGTCGATACTTGATTGTTTGGTTGTTGTTTTGACGGGTTTTAAATATGTTAAAGCATGCGGGAAATATAAAGAAACGGTTTTAAAAATGTCGACCCAAAACAGGCCCAAACCAAGCCCGTGGGCCCAGTCCAGGCCCATGTATGGTCCGGCCCAAAAATCAGCCCGTGGGTCCTTCCTTAGACTTGTGACGGTTTTTGAGTTATCGTTATTTTTATCGTGTTTTGTAATATTTAGCAAGTGGGAAATTTTAATAAGTAAATTATTTAATTAAAAGTATTTTTCATAAAATTGTTATTTCTCACATGTTAGAAATTATAAGACGAGATCATAGTTTAAATTGATATCCTTTAAGTCAAGCGGGTTTTTGTATGATATAATAATTCACATGTTAGAAGTTTTAATAAAAGAACGTGTAATGAATATGTTGATTTTATGTTCAAGTCTATATGGTAAAGACTCTGTTTCTAGCCGGTTTGATCAAACGGGTTTGGTCAAACTAAGATCTAGTCAGCCCCGTTTTGACTGATGACCCGTCGCGGGACTCGGGTCGGGGATTTTTCTTCAGGTAAGGTTTTATTTAATGAATGAATGAATGAGCCTTAATAGATATGAGGCGATATTATATTTGAATATGATTTTTATGCAATTAGTCACATGATAGGAAGTTTTTCCCGTGACTGTTTGATTGTATGATAAATGTCGTGTTGACTAAGTACCCATAGAGAATTATGAGTATATGGCGTCTTGACCATTCTAATTCTAAATGAGTAGCTTGGACCATGACATTGATAGGCTTTACTGTCTTTAACGAGTATATGTTCACCTGTTGATAGCTTTTGTGTCTCGGCTTGGTGGGTTTATATCCAAGTTGGGGCATGGCTGCCTAATCCAATTTGGGAATGGAGCCAGCTTAAGTACTAGCCATCTCTGCTTAGGGGGTCGCCTAGTAGAGTTTCTCATGTACTGTTTTGTCATGGGACGGGGAATGGAATAGTTGTTGTCGCTAGGTCTGATCAGTCTAGGACTAGGATGTTTTCCTACCTTGTGGTATAGCCTCGAGTTACAGAAGTAGACTATCGCCGTCCTAAGAACTTATGCCTGTTTATAGAAGTATCAGTCTTTCATGTTTGTATGAGTCTATGAGTTTTAGAAGGTGAGATGCAAGCCGGCTAAGACTGATAGAGTTTGGATTCCCGATTGTTAACTGATTCACACGATTACGTGTTGATTAGGGTTTGAGTGTATCAGGGCCATGTTACATGGTAACCGCTGAGCCAGCATACCAGCTTCCCTACCTCGGGTTATTTTTTATTACCGAATTCACATGATAGCTTTCATATGATAGGTTATATGTTAGTTAACTGTTTCATAACATGAAAAGCATATCATATGTGTTAAGGTTTTGTATTTTATATATACATTGCTTTTATGTTTTTCATGTTTCATTAAAATCGACATTTCGTGGCTGGGAGAACTCGGAGTTACTCCCCACTGACTGTGGCTTCCGTGTTTATATTTAATGCGGTCGAACAGGTGGTGTTGCATATTTGGTGTACATGGACGAGCTAGCGAGCGAAGTATTTACCTTGGACCTATATTCGGTTCATAGTTTGTATATTATTGTACACACTTTTATTTCCGTATTTATACGGGAGATATGTCTTCCGTCTTGTATATTTCTTTTGTAGAATATTATTTACGTTTTGTAATGACCTTTTTATTTTATGACACCTTCGTTATGTACTATCTTATTTCTTTTATGTATTTAAATTATTTTTTTCTTTCCGTAAATTTGAGGGTGTCACACCCATACTCTACCATTATGCATGTGAATAAAATAAGAAAAAAATCACCCACTTTGGGGCCTTGTCATGACCGGCCAAATGCTCTTATATAGAGCATTTGTTGCTCATTTTTCCACTTGACTTGATTCTTCTTTTATTCACATCTTCTCACTAAAATATCTCCTACATCTCTCTAAACTTATATGCAAAACTAATATTCATGTCATATTACTAGTGTAGTAATACAATAATATTTGTAGTATTAATTCTTACTTATTATCTAGTTAATAATAAGGTAAGATTATTTGGGTTTAATCTTGGGTGCAACAAGAAGGAGACCTTCTACTTTGGAGGTTGTTTTATGGAGGTTCATCCACTAATTTCATGCTCAAGAACAATAAGAAGGAGTTCTTATTGTGCCCTTATTAACCGAAAAAATCCCAATGTAAGGATGTTTTCGTCTTACATTTTCTTTTATGCTTTTATATTTGCATGCATGATAACTAGATCCTAAATCATTCAGTTAATGTAATTTATTGAAATATTTATAGGAGTCTAATTAGAGGTCTAGGACTTTCATGTGGTATCAGAGCTCAATTGTTACATGCATGTCGATTTTAAGCATTAAAATCGAGTTATACGATAACTTGGGTAAAATTGAAAATTTGTGTTACAAATTGGTTTGCACTGACCTACTGGCCTCAAAATGCTTGTGGTCAAATTTGGTGATTTTAGGGATTAATTTGCTATTAATTTTGATTTATGGCATTTAAATCATGTTAATATGCATATTTTATGTTAAAAGTTAAGTAAAAAAGGTTTGTTGATTCTGGACATAAAATTTTTATATGATCTCACATGCATGTTTTACATACTGTATGTAAAATTTCGTGTCTTTTAATTAAGTTTTGCATGATTATTGATTTTTATGAGATAAAAGTCAATAAAGTGAGATTATTATGATCATAAAATTGAAACGTCGTTTTATGGTCTTGAAAATTATTGATACATTTTATAATCTGATTTATATCATCTTGGTGAAAGTTTATAATTTGTTTCACTATTTTACTATATTTAATGGTTTTTATTTGATAAATCCGTTGAAAACTATGTTATTTGTTCATAAAATTTATTCAAAATTTTTGGACAAACTTTTCTGCTTTTTAGAGTTCTTGGAAATGTTCCGGAATGTAAAAAATTTTTGGTTTCAAATTTTTATGATTTTTTATATTTTATTTTGGGTTTATTTCATAAATGTTATGATTAAACCTCTATATTTAGCAAATACGATCAATTCGAACTAATTAAATACAAAAAAAGTTAGTGGGGACTAATTTTGAGTTCTAAATCAGTTTAGATAATTATTTTGAGCTTAAATATGATTTAAGTGTTGATTAATGATTTTTAATGGTTAAAAATCGATAAAATCCATAAAACCGTGCTTGAATGAGCATGATAAGTGTTAAGGGCGATTTTGGTATGAATTTTACAGCATTTTATTTATGTTGTTATTTTTCAATGAATGAATGTCATTTATTTAAATTTTAATGCAAGTTGTACCTAGTATGGCCTAGATTATTTTAATTGGTATATATAACCCATAATATAAGGGAATACCGATTCGGTTGTAATTTTATTTGCGATCTTGTATCGCCGTTTGTAATAATTTAATTTCATTTTCTAGATCAAATGTATAATAGTATTTTTATTTGTATCTTTTGTAATTAATTATTATGAAGACGGAGATTCCCGAAGTCGGTGTTCCAAAAGGCGGTGCCAAGAAGAGGCAAGGGGCCAAGGAGTTGGTTTCCGATTTTGTAATCGTCTAGTTAATTGGATTAGCTAGGTGGCCATACTAGGATTTATTATATGCTTGTTTTATGTTTTTCCGCACATGCCAAAATCGCCAAAATGCATTTTTATTTTATTTCGCGATTGTCAATTCAAAGTTATTCAAAATTCACTGATTTAGTTCACTTATAGGGAATTAATGACTAAATTGACAAGACCTCTCACATGGCTTAAAAAATTGAGATTAGCCTTACCAATTAGTAACACCTATGAACCCCGTGTTCATTAGGGCTACCACGCTCGTGGGTCCCTTTTTACCTCGGGTAAGTAGGGTGATACGATCACAAGCTAAAATTGGATTGGACTCAACGAGATAAGCGTTATCTTGGGACTAGGAGATGGATCTAAGGGTAGAATTAATCAAGTATTGACTTACCATTTTTGGATAAAGGTAGCATACGATGACTATTTTTGTCTAAAGATGGGTCTTGGAATCACTTATATAATTTCGTGAGGGGTCATTATATGAGTGACTTGTTAAAATTGTTTTACAAGTGAATTATATATAAGCAATGAATGTTTATTTTCCGTTGATATTTATTTTATACGCGCAAATGACAAATGTTTTATCCTTCTATGAACTTGTAAATCCGTTCAATCGTGGAAAGGGTTTCCAATATTTTATACGGTAGCATTTTGATTGCGATCTCCGTTTAAACCACCGTAGCTAATGACAAAATGAATTTTTCTTTTTGATCCTCATATTTACAATGGCAAATGTCTCTTATGAAGAGTATACAAATGAGTCACATTTAGTCAAAAACGTTTTGAATTTTTGTGACGTCTCCTTATTACAATGGTGCATCAATCTTTTTGCTCCAACGAAAATATTTATAATTTTTGGTATGTCGTCATAATGCTCTTTATCGAGGCTTACCTCAAAAGAGGCCAAATGAGTTTGGACGACAAGGTTTCTCGATTTATTTGAAATCATGTTTAACCAAATACCATAGTCACTTTATGAAAGGTTTATCCTTTTTGAAGGTAAAACCATGAACGAAATGAAGAGTAATCTTCATCTTAATTCTAATCTACTTGTCTAAATAGAGATTTATGAAAGTGAGTGGGAGCTCTAAGAAAGATGTTTTATTCTTAATTGTTAAGAATAGGACGAGGTTCAAAAGTAGGTTGGCACGATATTGGCACAAGGCTAGGGAAAAAAGCAAGGCTATTTTGAATAGTAAAGTCAAAACTCAAGCAAGGTGTCGAACCCAACTTTTGATGTTTCTATTTTACAGTGTAAGACACTAGAAAACAATTTGCCCCAAGTTTTCTAAAGAGTTAGAAATTGGGTGTACTTTTTTCACCCATAATATCTATATGATCGACATTTATTTTGCTAAAATGCAAGTTTTGGGTATTAGATACCCATTATGGTTTTCATCGATGTATTCAATGGATATAATAATTCGTGCGACGACTAGCCATGATTAAATGTCGACCTACAAGGGAAATTTAACTATTGTATTTTTATTTCTATAGAGATATATAAAAGTTATAATGTAATCAATCTAGTTTTGGATTTAGAGGTATACTTTAATAAACGTTATTATGTACATGACCTCTAAATAAAGAATATAGTATCCACTTTAGTGTACGACACAAGTGTTTCACTTTTGTGAATGGAACAAGCGTTGTATCTTTTTATGCCTATACATGGTCAATGGTTATCCCATACCAGTCAAAAGGTAATTATATTCTTGACCTAAAACTAGAAATTACTTGTCATATAGATTGTAAAAGGCTCAAAATTGGTGAACCAGATCTAATCTTGATTCTGGACTGTGTAGCACATTAAAAGGCTAGTATTGACTAGTATCCCTAAAACATTTGATTTTGAATCTTATGGTGTGTGCGAATCTTGTATTCCAGGCAAGATGATTCGTGCCCTTTTGTTGAAAAGGAAATCGAACTAGTGAGTTATTGGCATCATTACATTAAATATGCGTAGTCCAATAACAAACACAACCAGAGATGGTAATGGCTATGTCACTTTATTTACCGACGATTTAAGTAGATATTATATTTGATTCTACTTAATGAGGTGCTAAGAGAAATCTTTGAAAAGTTCAAAGAGCTTCAATGTGAAGTAGCTAACCACCAAGAGTATTAGATCAAGGACTTACGACCAAATCGTAACTATAAATATCTAAATATTGACTTTGATTTTCATCAAAAGTATTGTGAAATAGTTTCACAAGTTAACTTCTCTAACACACATTATGAGATAAGGCGTTGTTGAATAGAGAAACAGAACCTTATACGATATGGTTTTGTCTTTGTCAAGTCAAAATGAGCCATTTGACTAACCTTGGGATCTTAATATTTTTGTCTACTATTTTTTTCCCCACCATATTAAAGCATATTTAAAACAGTTTGTTTCATTCCATATACAATATGGGAGGGTAGCGTACCTAATTTGTAAGTTATCCGAATGAAACAAGTGCTCAATAATCATACATTGACCACGAGAACAAAGCGTTTGTGACTCGTGATGCTGTCTTTCAATAAAAATACGATTATTTCTTGATAAGACAGAGTGGGAGAAAATGTTTCAAGAGCCACAAACTGAGCATATGGTCCTGAAAAAGTTTCATCATTGCTTGTTCAGTAGTTGTTTCTTCGGAACCTAGGAGGTCAGGATGAATTTTATCACTCCTTAATAGTGATAAATTCTAATCTGTGACTTATAAAAGACTTTTTCTAGTCCCAACTTCGTGCTATGGCTTAGAGTCATGCGATTCGTAATGGACTCCATGCGTGATGATCAGGTATGTGACCAGGTAAATATTACTTGAAGAAGTACGACCTCTTCAATGTAAATTGATTTTTAAGATCGAAATTTGCATGGATGAACATTAAAATGTTTTCAAAGATAAATTGGTAGGCAAAGAGTTTTGCACCAACCTTAATTCTTCGATTTATTCGAATATACTTAGCGATTACAGCATATCATAATAGTATGATGTCAACTGGATCTCAAGAACCACCTTCTTGAATACGATTCTAGAAGAGGTAGTATATTTTATATTCACATGTGGGTTCGTAGATCCTAATTATCCTAAGTTAATTTGCAAGCTTATGAGGATGTATTAAGTAAGCACTAAAGAGTTGGAATTAGTGTGTTAATCATGTTGTAAAATATTTCTCGATATCTCGAGTAATTATGTTGAATACATGAAGTTTAGTGGGAGTAATATGGTTTTCATCAGTCTTATATGTGGAGACATATTGATCATTTTAAATGAAGGAAGATTTTGGAGAAGTAGAATACATCTTTTAGATATCTGGATTTATGAAGATAAATCTAAAAGGATATTAGCGTTGAATCCAAATTCTTGTATTGATAAGATCTATGACTAGTTCAATGAAGTTGAACACATGATAATTGATACCTTTTGCTTCCGCTGCGGGATCAATTATATACGCTGTGATGTATACTCAATCCGACATTTCGCATGCCTTGAGCATGACGAATCATTTGCTATCAAATCCAAGTGAGAGTCACTTGATAGCCATACAGAACATCCTTAAGTACTTGCGAAGGACTAAAGATATGTTCCATGTGTTTGGAGTTTACAGTGAGTTGTATGTAAGGGGTTACACAGACTTCAGTTTCCAAACTGATCAAAGTGATTTGAAATCACGAACTGGCTGTGTTTTATAGAAGATTTATCTATTGGAAGAGTTCCAAGCAGAAAAGACTATTGGAAAGGTTCCAAGTAGGAATGACATTTTCAAATATAAATGTCATGCATCCGCTGGAATTGTTCCAGGTAGTTTATCATTGCGGATTTCACAACGGAAATGGAGTACATTGCATCATATGATGATGCATATGAAAGTAGCTTGGATTCGACAGTATTGGAGGGACTAGAAGTAGTTCCTATAGTTGTATATCCTATCCCATGATACTGGTAAAACAGTGGGAGCTACCTTTAGGCCAAGAGTCCTAAGTCTAGATTCAAACCTAGACATGTACTCAGAAAGTTTTATGTAATATGAGATTAAGTAGACAAAGAGAAATAGCAATCAGAACGATGGGAAATATGCAAGTATTGCTAATCCATTAGCCATGCCTTTTGCAGGCTGAACATGATAGTCATGTCATTTCAATGGGATTGAAATATGTACCTGAATTGCTAGAGATTAAGAGATATGAAATTATTGATAGCGTATCAATTTTTCCAAATATTTGATAATCGCATTCATTGTTAGAGTTTCATTAAAAACTCCTTTATTTAGTGTGACTAAATTTTAATACTTTGTTTATCCGAATTGGTTGAAAGAAAGGTTGAACCCAATTCAAGTGAACAAGATGAACTTAGTGTTTTGTCCCTAGTCACTCATTTGAGGTGACGTCTCGAAGTGACTAGATTATAAGTCGATCGATGGTTGGTTCTGCACCATGGGGTCATTGAGATGACTGGTCGTTTACATAGTCAGACTGTTGAGACACTCTGTCGAGCAGTGACCATAATAGAGTCCCTTATAAAAATTGTTGAAGCCTGGTTGTGGCGGGGATTTCTATTTTATTCCTATGAGTCGATTCTTTAGACTGGCGACCATTTACCTGAGTCGGTGTAGTTTTCGATTGACTTTGGTTTTTGTCCTAGGTCGTGCCGTCAAAGGAGGCCGATGGACATCTTCTGAGTCATGGTGATCTGCATCATACAGTGTAAGATGGATCAACAGGAATTGTCCACCCACGTTCGGTATTAACATCTTCGGGCCACTCGAGGAGTAGTAACTGGAAATGCGTGGCTACGCTAGGAAGAGATCTCTGGTAGATTTTCCGGTCAGACAGTTACTCTCCCAGATCGAGAAAACCACTCTATTTATATTTTTCAATTGCAAGTGCGACCTGTAAGACACCTTGCAATGAGTGGGAGGATGTGACACAAAAGAGTCAAGAGAATCGGTAGCACACAACTTGTCGAGACAAGTGGGAGAAATTGAAGGAGGAGGAGTCCTCCGCAATAGTGTCGCTACATGCACAACTTGTATCGGACAAGTGGGAGATTGTTGGAGTAAGGCCCTGTTATTTCCAGCTTAATTTCAGCTCATTTCAGTTCATTTCAACTCTATTCAGTTCAGTTCAGTTCAGCTCAGTTCAGTTCAGCTCCATTCAGTTCAGTTCAGTTCAGTTCAGCTCTATTCAGTTCAGTTCAGCTCAGATTCATTCAGTTCAGTTCAGCTCCACTAAATTTAGCTCACTTCAGTTCTACTCATCTTAAACTTAATTTTTATTAATATTAATATTAGTTATTATTAATATTTTATTATTATTATTATTAATAATAATTAAATAATACTCCCTCCATCTCATAATTATCCCCCGTTATAACTTTGACCATAAATAAGTTTCAAAATATAAAAACTTAGACGTTATAACAAAAAAAATTTACATTCATCATAAAAAATAAAATTGGAAACATATTTTTTAAATGAAAAACCAATTGAATATAAATGAAGAGAAATCAAGTCAAAGTGTCGTCTCGAAAACTATGCAATACAAAATACGAAAATTATTACGAACTGAAGGGGAATATTCAATTAAAAGCAACTATTATCAATATTATTAATATTACTATTGTTATTTATTATAATAATTATAATTACTATTATTATTTATCAAGTTCAAAGCACAATTTAAATGAAATCTACTACTACGTACTACTACCACCACCACCACCACTCCCAATACCACCACCACCACCACCACCACCACGACTACGACGACGACGACGACTACTACTACGACCACCACCACCACCACCACCACCACCACCACCACCACCATCACTGCTACCACCACCACCACCACCACTACTACTAGTACTATTGTTATTACTATTATTATTATTATCATCACTAATTATTATTGTTATTATAATGAAAGTTAGGACTATCAAAATCAATCATATTAATATTAATACTACTATTACTATTTACTAATATTATTACTAAGACTAATGATAATAACTAATAATATTTATCATTATCATTATCATTACCATTATGATTATGATAACAACTAATAATCATAATTATTTTTATTATTATTGTTGTTATTATTATATTTATTATTATTATTATTATTATTATTATTACTGATAAACGATATTTTGTACTAATTTATCCCCCGTTTTAGCTCGATTTCTATATGATTTATGCACTTTGTTAAGTGATTAACGAGCTAATATTGCTATTCTAGTTGTTTTGTGTGCTTTGTCTCGTTTTATAGGAAAAGAAGCGGTTTTGCTATATTTTCTTACTTTATGGAGCAAAGGCACTAGAATACGAGTTTTCGAGGAACCGATGATAACAATTTCACGATTTGACTACGATTCCGCTACATCCTTCCTCAAGTGGACTCATCTTGGACTTTAACTTTGTTTCTCAAAGGAAAACATCAACCCAAGTCAAAGGAAGACTAACCCAAGCCCAATTACGTGTTGCATTGACCAAGACCAACGCATAGGATTCCGTGCCCAAAGACGAAATTGGAAGAGACGAAAAAATCCATCAGGGTTACATACCCGATCGGATTACCACATACCCGATCGGGTATGTGTGCTGATGAACGTCTCTTGGCTCTTCTTCTACCAAGCTTTAATGGAGTGTTTTATGGCTTTGTCTAGGGTACCAATTTGGACAAAATACAGCAGCTATGCAGCCCTATAAAAGCCAAGGATTAGCACACAATTGAAACACACATTTTTTAGAAGAGAATAACACACAATTACACAATTAGCATACAACACAATAGTTTACATCTTTCTTTCATACAAGTTTTAGATTATAGTTTATAGTTTATGCAATCTTAGACTGTTTTTATAGTAATTTCCAAGTACTTCTCTAGTGTTTCAATAAGCATTTGTCATTGTATTGGCTTGGATATTTGTTCTTTGCTTTCTTTCTTACATAATTGTACTCCAATCTCGGTAATTTTCTATCCTTTATTTACGCAATTTCGGACATCATTGTTCTCTCTTTATAGTATCTATGTTAGTTGTATTGTCATCATCATATTAAGTTCATGAATTATAATCTCATTAGTCTTGTTTTTATATTATTGTTGGTAGGAATTCCATATAAAAATAATCTAGTCAAAACCAAAATATCGTTTAACATGTCATATTTTATT
Organism: Heliosperma pusillum; assembly: GCA_022085475.1. NCBI lineage: Eukaryota > Viridiplantae > Streptophyta > Magnoliopsida > Caryophyllales > Caryophyllaceae > Heliosperma > Heliosperma pusillum. The sequence goes on along the minus strand of JAIUZE010014244.1, from coordinate 14,730 downwards.
TTGCCTAATCATATAATAATCATCTTAAAATTCATCATTGGAATCATTACTAATATACTCACCTAAATCATTTTAGCACTTTTATTTCGTAGTTTAATTTTGTTTATCATTTTCCTCTTAATTTATTTAATCACATAAATTAAATATAATATTGTAAGATTATCATTATGTAAATACAATAAATAAAATTGAAATATTGAAATGATTTGCTAGTTAAAATGAATTAAAAGAAGAGTCGATACCAATAGAACCACCTAGTTTGTTTCTTCCTTTGGTCGTGTCAAATTTTATAACTTTGTTTAGTGGCCATAAGCAATTGTTTGTACTAGTCAATTTCCGTCTTAGAAACGAGAGTTGGGATGGGAATTAGGACTACCAATAGGGGTTTAGTGACCTAACCAGGCTGAGAGGACGTTAGGACCCGTTTAAAAGTCGGTACGAATCCGAGAGGAATATACCGGTACAAGGCTTAGACAATCGTAGTAATTCTAATGGTGGTATCAATAAACCTTTTGAATCATTTGACATGAATTTCTAATTCTCTATATCAATTTGATTAGATAGTTTATTTTATTGTTGTTTAGTTAGTTTATTTTACCGTCATTTTATTTCCGTTCTTAGATAGTTTATTTTAATGTCATTTGTTAGTTTATTAGTTTTCTATTATTGTAGTTAGGTAGTTTTTCAATATTGTTATTTTAATTATCGTTCTTAGTTAGATTTAATTATCGTCACCTTTCTTTCCGTCAATTAGATTAGATTTATTTTTATTGCAATTTCCATACTCGTCATTTAAATATCGTCATTACATACTTGTCATTTTATTTCATGTTAATAGTTTAGACAATCACCCCAAATGAATCGGACTTAAATGAAAATCACCCCATAGCAATTCATAGTTAACACGTACTCCCTGAGGATCGATCCCTACTTCCCTAATTACATTCTTTATGTTGTTAGCCTAAGTGTGGGTAATTATTTTTGTATCGGGACTGCGACATAACCCGGTCAAATTTTGGCGCCGTTGCCGGGGAGCACGGTTTTGTTTATCTATGTATTGCTGATTTTTGTTTAAAATTCTACCAATTTTAGGTGCAACCGTACCTTTAATGATCACTAAGTTTCCTTTTTGTGTTTTTCTTTTAGGTTGACAAAAATGGTGCGGACAAAAGAAGATCCTAAGTTCCGGGTTTTTGAACTTACTAATGGAATCCTAAGGGTCCATATCACTCTAATTGCTCTCATTGAAGGTAACCAATTCAGTGGTGAGCCAAATGAAAACCCATCAAACCATATTCAAACCTTTTGTGAGTTGTGTCAAACTTTTATGAGGGAGGGGATCACCCAAAACCAAATCAAAGAAACTCTCTTTCCTTTATCACTAAAGAGAGAAGCCAAATGGTGGTTCACCCGTCGTCTAAAGGATGCCACAAAACCAATGGATTGGGAAGAGATCGTAATAGCTTTCCATCGTAGGTTTAAACCTCAATCCACCACATCAAACCTATCAAGTAATTCACAAAAAGAAAGTGGGAAAGGTTCGCAAAGTAATGGGGGAGAGCGAAAGAAAAGCCGAGTGGAAACCTCATGTGATGTTGACACTACCATTTCCTTAGCATGTCCCGTTCCATCAAATGAAACCACCCCAAAAAGTACTTTATATCGCCCAAAATTTTTTAACCCATTTACCTCACCAACAACCCCTTGTGAACTTTGTGGAGGAATAGGGCATGTACCTCAAAGATGTGGGAATAAACTCACACCATTAAACCCCTTTCACCCACAATTTCGCCAAACTCAACCTACTAATACACCTCATACCATTCCATACTTATCCTTTCAAAATGATCAAACAATAGCAAAAGTAGACTCCAAGTTGAGGGAAGTGATCCAAGCACAACATAACAAGTACTCATACTTCTTTTCTACAATATGCTCACTCAAATCAACCATTTTGTCTCTCCAAAAGAGAGTGGAAGAGTTGACCCCGTCTAGTTCAAGCCAAACCACCCAAGAGAGTGAAGAACCGTTAATAGTCACAATCGACATGATTAGTGACAAACCTTTTGATAATCCTCTTGGGAATGGAAAGAGTAAGGAGCCCAACTTTAAGCTACCCCACGAACTTTGCAATAATCCTTCATTAGCCAAACCAACCCGAGCCCCTACACAAGAGCAGACATCCCGTCTCGAGTCTTTGATCATGACTTTGATAAGAGCTCAAGGGAAGTTAGAAGAAAGAGTTGGAGAAGCAACGTTGGCAAACGACAAAGCTTTTTCAAAATTGAAGGCAAGGATTGGCGAGACATTGCAAGACGTAGAAACAACCAAAGATTTTCCCAAGTAATCTTCCCTTGAAGAAGGGAAGATTATCATTCCTACAAAGCTTAAAGATCCAGGTTGTTTTAATATTTCTTTCACAATGAGTCTTCATAAGATTAGCAATGCACTATGTGATTTAGGGGCCGTTATTAGTGTCATGACCTTTTCCTTCTATCAAGACCATTGCCCAATGAAAATGAAGGTTACAAACACTAGCCTTCAATTGGCCGATGGAACCATGCATACTCCAGCAGGAATTGTGGAAGATGTCCCCATTCAGATTGGATACTTCCTTGTTCCCGTTGATTTTTATGTAATATTTTCAAAGAAGGGTAGAGACGACTATATTATATTAGGAAGACCTTTCCTAAATACGGTTGGGGCATGTATCGACGTGCAAGGAGAAAAGATCACTTTTGAAATGGATGGATCACGTGCCACTTTCGATAGAAAGGGGAACGTAGTGAGTGTAGGAGATGGTGACCTCGAAGCATTCAAAGCTTCGGAAGTCTATTTGGATGAGATTGTCATAGATGTTGGCAAGGGTAAATGAAACATTCAAGGACGAAAGCAAGCTACAAGGAGCTCATATCCCTTCACAAGGCTTAAGGAGGGATAGAAATTCAAAGTCTAGCATGACTTAAAAATGCGCTTGTTAGGAGGCAACCCGTCTTTCTCTTTACTTTCTTCTTTTTTATGCATTCTTTATTCCACTAAATAGACAATGTTGATAATTTTGTTTTGGACTATTTGGACACTCTTTTTGAATTTTTGGGTTGTAATAGTTAGGAAACAATTTTCGCTTTACTTGTTATTTTCATTTTTAGAAATGCATGCTTAGTTGATAGTTTTTCGTACTTAGAACTGGAGGACCTATTGAGATGAAAAGGAGCTACCCTTGGCCCATGTTGCCAAGTCCATTAAGGTTAGTAAGTATGTTCAAAGCCATAGCCAAAAGGTAAGAGCAAGTACCAAAGAAAAAAGAAACAAAAACCCGATCAGCAGACTTCCCCGATCGGATTGGGGTATACCCGATCGGGTAAGTTGTCTGTTTCGAATTTTGTTCTATTTTATTCTATAAAACCAACTTGCTACCCTTTGCTTGCTGCTACTATCCCGTATTCTTCAACTTCAAAGCTCAAAATCTCTCAAAAACCTTCATTTCTTAGTCCTTTCTTGCAAAATTTGTCACCATAGTTCATCCAAGGCAACATCTAAGCATTATCAAGTAAGTTACTTCTACTTTAGTTACTTCAATCTCTCTATTTTTCAGAAATCCAACATGAACAAACCCTAACCCAAATTTGGGGGTTATTGATTTCACTTGAAAAACTTGTTTAAATTGGATTTCTAATGCTTCTTACATGATAATAGAGTGAAAGTTAGTGATTAATTAGCAAGCTTACTATGATTTGAATGCTCATATGCCAATTAGGATACTCATCTCTACTTTATGCTAAACACTCATGCTTAATGGTAGTATAATGCTTGAATTCATGCTTTATACTTTGAACTTATGCTCTTATTGTGTTGTTTTAGCATTAGTATCTTTAAGTACTGCCCAAAACTCATGATTCAAGTGTAATGTTGCTCAAAATCCTAGTGAAATATTGTTATGCTTAAGAACATCAATTTGTGCTCAAAAGTAGCATGATAATGTTTCACTTATGTTGTTATGCTTGAATTTGTGCTTGAAAGCGTAGTATTATAACACTTATGCTATCCATTTGTGTTTATAATGAAGTGTTCTAATACTAGTTTATTGTAGCAAATGGCACCTACAATAAGGAGATCAAAGAGGGCAAGAACCACCAACAAAGGAGAAAGTAGTAGAGCCCATGAAGAGGACATAGAAATGATAGAATCCGACGATCAAACCAAAAATCAAGGAGGTGCTATGCATGATCCCGATTTTCCGGATGTAGAGTTTAGCTCGAATAAGCAATGGCAAAATTGGTGTATCATCAAGAGCAAGGGTATGAGAGCTACTAAATTCCTTGATGTTTATTCTTTAAGAAACATGAAACTTTATGAGCATGTCAAGGCGTTATTTAGGGGTCTAGGAATGAATTCTAGTATGAACTTTAGTTATAAGACCTACCCTCAATTGACCCTTGAACTCTTGAGCTAATTTGAATTACATAGGTCTAGGAATAAAAACTCTATGCCTCAAGTCCGGTTTCGATTGTTTAATGATGACTATAGTATGGACTTAGGGACCTTTGTTGATCAATTCGGTCTCACCCACAGGGACACTGTTACTTCACCTCCCGAAGGCTTTGATATTAGCCATGTTTGGAACACCATTTCTACTTATCCTGTCTCTCGTAGGGACCATGTCCCACACCAACACATCCATCATTCCGCCAATAGAATCTGGCAAAGGTTCATGGGATGGACCTTCTTGGGCCGTGTTGAGCCTCAATTGGTGAGACGGGTAGAGTTAGATATTTTAGGAGGGTTCTTGAATGTAGATGGTGATGAACCGTGGACGATTAGCATTCGTTACTATTTTGCTGTTCAGTTGACTAAAGCTACTAATCCAAAGAACAATGGCATTGTTTATGGAGGCCTTATCACTCACCTTGCTACGCGAGTTTGTGGTTTTAACCAAGAACCCACTGACATCCAGGCATTGACTACACCTCCCACCGAGATGGGAAATGGGTTGGATTATGATTATTTTGTTCAGCTTAATTGGTTTCGTGTCTCCCACCCGCATATGATTTGGAGGATAGCTGGCCGTGATTCAGTCAAGTTGACCGCTGAGGTGAACCAGATTCCATTATTTAGGCAGCGTCTTCAACTTCAGGAGTGTGAGACCATCTTACCCCGTCCCACATATTTTCTTCCTGTTGGGGATATTACCCCCAATGATCCCCTGTCCAGATTAGATCCCACCGCCCTGAGGTAGGATCATCCTCTCAGTCGACCCATGCTACGGGCGACGTGACCACCATGTTTCAAGCTTTGACCATGTCCATTGATAGAGTCCAGTCCGACCAGCACCTTGCTCTGCACCCCATCTATGATCACTTTGCTAGGCAAGGTGTGATTAGACCTGAGGGCCCCCACCCGTCTTTCTATACTTGGCCCGAAGGGGGGTATGGTACTGCTTATGATGCAGATGTGCAGCAGACCGGACCTAATTACTGTGGTACTGACTATGGCGTAGCGAGTTTTGGAGGGTATGCAGGTGATTTTAGTGGTCACCAATTAGATGAGTACCAGTCCTTAGGAGCCAGCAACCTAACCGGGATCGTTGCTTCTAGTGGTAGTTATTATTCTGCAGATGATACCTACTATACAGATGCTTCTGGATCCGCATCCGAGCCGCCTCCTTCAGAGAGGAGAGGCCGTAGCTGGTGGCCTTTGAGATGAGATGATAACAACCTCCCCTTGTTTATACTAGCTTGGGGGAGGCTAGACATTTTGTAAGCTTTTCTTTCTTTCTTTTATTTTTAGCTTTTTTAGTTTTCTTTCTAACCCCTTTTCCCATTAAAATTTCATCTTGTTTCTCTAGTCTATGTGCTACCAACCGTTTCTCGGTTTGCTTCTATTATAATTGCATGCACATTGAGGACAATGTGAAGTTTTAGCTTGGGGGAGGATTTGCATTTAGGACTTACTGCATTTAGGATTGCAATTAGATTTTTTTTTACTTGGCTTATTTTCTTCTAATTTTATTAGTTTATTTTTAGTTTATCATTTTGAAACAAAAATAAAAAAAAAAGACAAAAAGAAAAGATCATTTCCATCTTACATTTCTCAATTTATAGTTTTTATAAGCTGATGTTTCAATATGTTATGAGGAATTGTGCATTCATGGGGATGTCTTGTACACAGTAGGTAGAAAGTTGCATTTGGACTTAATTAAGCTTGATCTTGACTTTGGCAAGCTACTCATATTGGAAGGTAGAGCCTCCAGTGGTCGGTACATCTGAACCCGATTCCAGTTTAGGAGTGAGTAGTTTCTCCTTATAGTCTGTGTCACATCAAAACACATAAGTATGGTCTTTATTCCATTTTCTATAAGTATTACTATCATGATCTACATTTTGAAGCCACTTAATCCTGTTCACATTTCGCATTGCCCAAAAACACCCTTCTTTCTAGCTACATTACATTATTGCCTACCCTTGTTGAGCTAGTAACTGACTTTATGTGTAGGGTTATTCTGTACTTTTGCGATATTTTGATTTTTCCCACCATTTAGTGTGAACCTGCTGTCTCGGGATTGCTGATTCCCGTGTTTTTCAGTGAAATAAATTTGAAAAAAAAAAGGAAAAAAAAAAGAGCTTTGAAAAAAAATGAAAAAAAAAAGAGAAAAAGAGAAAAAAAAAAGAAAAGAAAAAGAAGAGAAAAACGCTTCCATGAATAAAAAAGGAAAAGACAGAAAAATTTCGGGAAGGCGTAACTTGATTTGTCATGATTAATAGGCCAATATGCTGCTTTTGGCTTTGACTATTGTTTATGGAAATTGGTATGAATTGGATTGAGTATCCACTACACATTTGGTTATTACGAGCTTGACTTAAAGCCCCACATGACCAAAATCGTTTGTCCATTTCTTACCCAAATTTCCCAAGCCTCTTCTTTATTTCTCTAATGCTTCTTACATTACATTTTGATCATGATTAGTCTTACTTAATGAATTTGGATTGTCTACCATACTAGACTGCTGGCACATTCTTATAAGTTGTAGATAGGAGAGTGTCACTTCAAATTTGAACCAATATTTCCTATTTTACAAAAATTTGAGTGAAGAGTGTATCGAAAGAGTCCATAGTCAATAAGATCATGCAAAAGCTGAAAAAGTCCAAAGAATATTTTCTATGCTACGCCGTTATGTAAATCTCAACCATGATTCGCACTTCCTTCGCCCTTGTTGTTTCGGGTTTATGATTCATCTACTTGTTAAGAGCTTATTTTTGAGATTTGGATGATAGATTGATCATAGTTTGCTACCCTTGTCCTGGTTATGATTGTTATGTTTGCTTGAGGACAAGCAAGAGTTTAGCTTGGGGGAGTTTGATAAGCGATATTTTGTACTAATTTATCCCCCGTTTTAGCTCGATTTCTATATGATTTATGCACTTTGTTAAGTGATTAACGAGCTAATATTGCTATTCTAGTTGTTTTGCGTGCTTTGTCTCATTTTATAGGAATTGAAGCGGTTTTGCTATATTTTCTTACTTTATGGAGCAAATGCACTAGAATACGAGTTTTCAAGGAACCGATGATAGCAATTTCACGATTGGACTACGATTCCGCTACATCCTTCCTCAAGTGGACTCATCTTGGACTTTGACTTTGTTTCTCAAACGAAAACATCAACCCAAGTCAAAGGAAGACTAGCCCAAGCCCAATTACGTGTTGCATTGACCAACACCAAGGCATAGGATTCCGTGCCCAAAGACGAAATTGGAAGAGACGAAAAAATCCATCAGGATTACATACCCGATCGGATTACCACATACCCGATCGGGTATGTCTGCTGATGAACGTCTCTTGGCTCTTCTTCTACCAAGCTTTAATGGAGTGTTTTATGGCTTTGTCTAGGGTACGAATTTGGACGAAATACAGCAGCTAGGCAGCCCTATAAAAGCCAAGGATTAGCACACAATTGAAACACACATGTTTTAGAAGAGAATAACACACAATTACACAATTAGCATACAACACAATAGTATACATCTTTCTTTCATACAAGTTTTAGATTATAGTTTATAGTTTATGCAATCTTAGACTGTTTTTATAGTAATTTCCAAGTACTTCTGATGCGTACATTTTATGTAGACTTTCTAGTCCATTTATGCACGCATTTAAATGTCATTTAAGTGATATTATATCACCATATGCCCCTATTTGGCTACTTTGTACTTTTATTACTATTTTGTAGGTACAAGTTGCATAGTAGCAGAAACCGAGCCAAACAGTCCACTTTGCATGCATTTAGGAGAATGGAAGGAACGGAACAGAAGCTCTTGCATGGGAAAGCGTGAAACCGCTCGCAATCAAGTCCAAAGTCGTGTCCAACACTGCACGATAGGCCAAAAGACCTCGATCGATTATATATTTGGTCGATCGAGGAAGCGTTGAAGAGAAAAGACCTCGATCGAGCTGTCATGTGCTCGATCGAGTAGTAGCCGCTTAAGTCCATAGCTTAATTAGGGTTTAGAGTCGTGTTATGCTTATTTAAGACTCTTATTTTCGTCATCAGGTTATCATGGGGTGATCCCTGATCATCACCACTTAGCTTTTAGTTTCTGAACTCTCTTCTTTCTTTAGTTTACATTCGGTTTATTATCGACGGTGATCTATTCTTTACGCCGGATTGCTAAGATTGTAAACTTCTTTCTCTCCTTTATTCTTAATCCTTTGTCTTATTTACTGTTTACTCTTCTTAACTGCTGCGTTATTATTGTCTATGCTTTTTAACTACGATTTTATTATGTCTTATGTCATATGCACAATCGTCTTTATTAGCATCGTTAATAACATGAGTAGCTAATTCTCTTGTATGTTGGGATGAGGGAAACTGTAGTAGAGGCATGTTAGGATAGATTATTTTAATTCGTCTTGAATATGAGAATCAGTCTAAGCAATTTAATTGAGGTTCAGTCGAATGAGTGCACGCAGAAGACTAGGCTAGGTAGTTAAGCCCGACCTGGATCGAGAGATTGGAAGGGAAGGCTTGCTTAGAATTGATAGGTGACTCCTAAGAGGACGAGAGTTAATTAGGAAAATCCCTAGGATGGTTTGAGACCGAGAGGAGAAAACCGTTGCCCTTCTCATTGATAGATTGACTGACTTAGTTGACCCGTAGATGCCGATTTTGCAGCGGACCGAATCCTAGCATATTTCTCTTTATCTGATTTATTCCATATTTATTCCATATTTATTTCTTCCTTTATTTCTCTTTCCTTTAATATTATTTAGTTTAGTTAAAATCATTTCAAAACCCCCCAGATTGTTACTTGCAGATTTAGATTTACAGTTAGTTAGTTTCCTCCCTGTGGAGATCGACCCTACTTCTACTATCTTCTTAGTTAGTAGACTTAGGTTTTATTTTTGGTGTATAACGACCACATCAACTTCTCTAGTGTTTCAATAAGCATTTGTCATTGTATTGGGTTGGATATTTGTTCTTTGCTTTTTTTCTTACATAATTGTACTCCAATCTCGGTAATTTTCTATCCTTTATTTACGCAATTTCCGACATCATTGTTCTCTCTTTATAGTATCTATGTTAGTTGTATTGTCATCATCATATTAAGTTCATAACCTATAATCTCATTAGTCTTGTTTTTATATTATTGTTGGTAGGAATTCCATATAAAAATAATCTAGTCAAAACCAAAATATCGTTTAACATGTCATATTTTATTTTGCCTAATCATATAATAATCATCTTAAAATTCTTCATTGGAATCATTACTAATATAATCACCTTAATCATTTTAGCACTTTTCTTTCGTAGTTTAATTTTGTTTATCATTTTCCTCTTAATCTATTTAATAACATAAATTAAATATAATATTGTAAGATTATCATTATGTAAATACAATAAATAAAATTGAAATATTGAAATGATTTGCTAGTTAAAATGAATTAAAAGAAGAGTCGATACCAATAGAACCACCTAGTTTGTTTCTTCCTATGGTCGTGTCAAATTTTATAACTTTGTTTAGTGGCCATAAGCAATTGTTTGTACAAGTCAATTTCCGTCTTAGAAACGAGAGTTGGGATGGGAATTAGGACTACCAATAGGGGTTTAGTGACCTAACCAGGCTAAGAGGACGTTAGGACCCATTAAAAAGTCGGTACGAATCCGAGAGGAATATACCGCTACAAGGCTTAGACAATCGTAGTAATTCTAATGTTGGTATCAATAAACCTTTTGAATCATTTGACATGAATTTCTAATTCTCTATATCAATTTGATTAGATAGTTTATTTTATTGTTGTTTAGTTAGTTTATTTTACCGTCATTTTATTTCCGTTCTTAGATAGTTTATTTAATTGTCATTTGTTAGTTTATTAGTTTTCTATTATTGTAGTTAGATTTAATTATCGTCATCTTTCTTTCCGTCAATTAGATTAGATTTATTTTTATTGCAATTTCCATACTCGTCATTTAAATATCGTCATTACATCCTTGTCATTTTATTTCATGTTAATAGTTTAGACAATCACCCCAAATAAATCAAACTTAAATGAAAATCACCCCATAGCAATTCATAGTTAACACGTACTTCCTGAGGATCGATCCCTACTTCCCTAATTACATTCCTTATGTTGTTAGCCTAAGTGTGGGTAATTATTTTTGTATCGGGACTGCGACATAACTGTTGGTTTCTTAAACTCGATATTAGACACTTCTAATATCATTATACATTTATTTTACTCTTAAACTAAATAAATCTTATGCATGCATAACTAGATATAAAAGAAAGAACCATTTCTTACATTGATTATGAAAATATGGGCACAATATTTGAACTCCTTTCAAATATTGTTCTTGAGCTAGTAATATGAGGATGATCTTCCAAGTTTCAAAGTAGAAACTCTCCAATTAGTTGCACCCAAGACTACCCTTAATCTCTACAAAATACTACACTAGTATTAAATAGTAGAAGCCCTTATTATGAACTAATAGATATATTACTACCCTTAGTAATGATATTATTAGTGTAGGAACACAAGAAGAATTTCTCAAATTTCTTTTAGTGAGAGATAGAGATTTTTGTAGAAAGATAAGCATTCATGGAAAATGAGATGTTATGGTATATATTAAGAAGGAAAAACAAGCCCTCTTTGGCTTGCTAAAACCGGTCACCCGCACCCCACATTGGTGGGGTGTTGTCACTTCCAATTGTTCTTAACAATGTAAAAAGGTTGAGTGTTGGTAATAGTTTTGGGTATGATTATGTCTAATTCCTAATTAGAATAATACACAAAAATAATCACCCTCTTGGTACACTACCAAAACCGGTTCACCCATGTAATATGGGTGTCCATTTTATTTTTGCAATTTGTCATTTGTCACACGTGTGACATGTGACATATAACATGTAATTTTGCTTATAAATGTGCATTTAACCAATTTAAATGCAATTTCATAACAAATAAATTAGACTTAACATTTTAAGTCACATTTTATAATTACATGTAAATAAAATGGGTCCTCTCATATTTGGTTAAAATAATCTACAACAGTTTGTAATTATAATCGACCAATTTCACTTATCTCAAATGTTTCATAAACATAATTCATTCTTAGTAATATAACAATTAAATTACTAAAATGAATCTTATTTAATCATATTACAATAAGATATATTTCTCACTTACAATTTAAACTTGGTTCAATTTAAGGGATTAATTAATCTGTATCGATATACAATTAATTAATGTACATGATTAGGGGATTGTCCTTTAGGTGTGACCTCAAGGGATCAACTGATCACCACCGTCATACGACATTAACGTCAAACTCAATTGAGCCAATCATTACCGATTTATGTTGACCAGTTGACTATAATATTCATCATCCCTTTGTATTCTTATTATTGAGATTTAATTATGTGATCGCACTATTGTTGAGGACATTTACTCCAACAATCTCCCACTTGTCCGAGACAAGTGTGCGTCACCAATTCTCTTGTCCTATTACAATATCTCTGTGACACCCTCAAATTTGCGGAAAGAAAAAAATAATTTAACTGATTAAAATATAAGAATACATAATAAGGGTGTCTTAAATACAAAGGTTCATAATGAAAAGGAAATAAAATTTTTATACATAAGAATTATACAAGACGGGAGACATATCTCCCGTATAAATACGGAAATAAAAGAGTGTATAATAATATACAATCTAAGAACCGAATATAGGTCCAAGGTAATACTTCGCTCGCTAGCTCGGCAATGTACCCAATGTATGCATTCACCACCTGTTCGACCGCATTAAATATAAACACGGAAGCCACAGTCAGTGGGGAGTAACTCCGACTTCTCCCAGCCACGAAATGTCGAGTTTAATGAAACATGAATAACATAAAAGCAATGTATATGGAAAATACAAAACTTAAACATATATGATATGCTTTTCATGTTATGAAACAGATAACTAACAAATAACCTAGCATGTGAAAGCTATCATGTGAAAACCGATAATAAACTATGACTCGAGGTAGGGAAGCTGGTATGCTAGCTCAGAGGTTCCTCTCAGAAACATGGCCGTGATACACTCAAACCCTAATCAACACGTAATCATGTGAATCAGTTAACAACCGGTAATCCAAACTCTATCAACCTTAGCCGGCTTGCATCTCACCTTCTAAGATTCATAGAATCATACCAACATGAAAGACCAATACGTCTACAAACAGGCATAAGTTCCTAGTACCGTCAATAGTCGACTTCTGTAACTCGAGGCTATACCACAAGGTAGGAAAACATCCTAGTCCGAGACTGATCAGACCTAGCGACAACAGCTATTCCGTTCCCCGTCCCATGACATAACCGTCTATGAGAAACTCTACTAGGCGACCCCCTAAGCAGAGATGGCTAGTACTTAAGCTGGCTCCATTCCCAAAGTGGAAGCAATTAGGCAGCCATGCCCCCGGCTTGGTATCAAAAGGCCCCAGCCAGTGACACAAAAGCTATTAACCATGAACTATATACTCGTTAAAGATAGTAAGGCCTATCCATGTCATGGTCCAAGATACTCATTTAGAATTAGAATGGTCAAGACGCCATATACTCATAATTCTCTATGGGTACTTAGTCAACACGACATATATCATATAATTAAACAGTCACGGGAAAAACATCCTATCATGTGACTAATTGCATATAAATCAAAATCAAATAACATATCGCCTCATATCTACTAAGGCTAATTCATTAATTAAATACAACCTTACTTGAAGACAAACCCCCGACCCGAGTCCCGCGACGGGTCATCAGTCAAAACGGGGCTGACTAGATCTTAGTTTGACCAAACCCGTTTGGTCAAACCGGCTAGAAACAGAGTCTTTACCACATAGACTTGAACATAAATTCATCATATTCATTACGTTATTTTATTAAAACTTCTAACATGTGAATTATTAAATCTTACGAAAACCCGTTTGACTTTAAAGGATAGCAAATTAAACTATAATCCCGTATCATAATTTCTAACATGTGAGAAATAATAATTTTAGGAAAAACCTTTTTAATTAAATATTTTACTTATTAACATTTCCCACTTGCTAAAATTACAAAACACGATAAATTAACACTAAACTCAAAAACCGTCACAAGTCCAACGAGGGACCCACGGGCTGATTTTGGACCGGTTTTGGTCATCTTTTCTAAAAACCGTCTCTTAATATTTCCCGCATGCTTAACATATTTAAAACCCGTCAAAACAACAACAAAACAATCAAGTATCGACAAAAACCCAAAGGACAAATCCCGGACCAATCCAGACCGGACCTGGACCGGCCTGAACCGGCCTGAACCGGCCTGAACCGGCCTGGTTTGGGCTGGTTTTCAGGCCACCATACACGGCCCAATCTCACGGCCAAACCAACACCATTTCCAATTATTTCTAACATGATTTTTATTAACAACATCCATTTTTAAACATCCAATTCAACCATCATCATACAAAAATCATGATTTTGAACAAATCATTCAAATATGTCAAGAACACTAATCATGCTAATTATTCATACAACATAATAAAAATATCTACTTATCATGTTACTACTTAAAAATCATAAGTAACAATAATATAAACAAAAACAAAAGATATGTAACATTAGTTCGTCGAGTAACTCGGAATCGTTACCTTAGCTAGAAAAATCAATTAGCACCCAAAATAAGAACAAAAGAAAACCCGTCTACTAATCTTCTTCTAATATATACGAGTCACCAAACTCGTCTTCAAAATCTTCCCCTATAAGAAATGACAAGAAAAACATTATTAGAATTAAAACTTGATTTTCCATAATTAAAGTGTTGAAAACGATTTTGACGGAATTAAAAATAAACCGTACTTGAAGATGGAGAGCGAAGAGGAGATTCTAGAAATATACGTTAGGACGGATTTAATTAAGAAATGAAGGTTTTATGATGATTTTGCTCAAGAACGACGAAGAACAAATGAAGAACGACGAAGAACGAATGAAGAACGATGAAGAACGATTAATTAGATCTTAATTTGATTTATTGTAAAATGAAAAGTTGTTAGTGAGTAAAGTGGGGGGTGTGAGCCGTGTAGTTATAGAAGAAATAATGAGTCGGGTTTTGAAATTGTTATTACGGAATTGACTCGGTTTAAATAAATATATTACGGTAATTGATTAAATATTAAGTTAATTAAATCAATTATCAAGATATTATGTTATT